>PVIY010027523.1:0-34112 GCA_004026745.1 Myrmecophaga tridactyla
CCATACCCTACTATCACATCAAAGAGTTTAATAACAGTGGGTTTCAGCTGGAACTAAGATTCTATATTAGAAGTAGTACTTAGGGAATCCCAAAGATATTAAAGAAGACAAAGAGAGTAGAGGAATCTAAAGCCTCTGGTACCTATAGCTATAGCATCATTAAACACAGAGCAACAAATAGGCAGAAGAACATAAATTCCAACATGAAAAACTTTATCTCAGTTCCCTTTATCTGATACAGCATGGTAGTTTTCAACAAGAAATTCCAAAGCATGCAAACCAAGTTTACATCAACAGATGAATGGATAAACAAAAATGTTGTATATACCATAATAGAATATTACTCAGCCATAAAAAGAAGTGAAGCTCTGATATATACTACAACATAGATGAATCATGAAGACATTACATTGAATAAAATAAGTGAGACACAAAAATAAAAAAACAGTTTGAAGATCCAAAGCAAGTATCAAAATCAGATTTAGATGTGACATGGATTTTAAATTATCAGACAGGGAATTAAAAATAGCTATGATTACTACATTAAGGGCTTTAAAGGAAAAAGTAAACAATATATATATTTTTAAAAAGATAGGTAATGTAAACATAAAGATGGAAATTGTCAGAAAGTATCAAAAAAGAAAGGCTAGCTAGCAATCCAAAACACAATAACAGAAATGAAGAATGCTTTTGGTGAGCTCATTAATAGACAATAAAACTGAGGAAAAGAATCAATTAACTTACAGAAAAGTAAAATAAACTTTTCAACCTGAAATGCAATTAGGATAAATCTAAAATGTATAACAGAACATTCAAGAACCGTGGGACTACCTTTAAATGGTGTAACATGTATGTAATTGGAATGCCAAAATGAGAAGAGAAAATGTAGCAGAACAAAATATTTGAAGTAATAATAGCTGAGAATTTTCCAAAATTAATGATAGATCCAAACAACAGATCCAGGAAGTTCAGAGAACAATACTATTCTCTGAACAATACAATACTCTGAACAATAACAAATACTACACTGTACATATTATGTTCAAACAACAGAAAACCAAAGACAAAGAGAAAATCTTAAAATGAACTAGAGGAAAAATTGCTGTACCTATAGTGGATGAGGGATAAGAATTTCAGTAAGCTTTTTTTTAGAAACCATACAAGCAAGGGAGAGTACAGTGAAATAAAATGCTGAAAGGAAAAAATATAAAACGTCAACCTAGAATCTATAGCCAGTGAAATTATGCCCCAAATTGAAGGGGAAATACTTTCTCAAACAAAAACCCAAAGGATTAATGGCCAGCAGACCTGCCTAGCAAGAAATGTCACACACACACAAAAAAAGTTCTTCAGTGGGAAAGAATACGATATAGGTCATAAACTCAGAGCTACATGAAAAAGGAAGCACACTGGAAAAGGAATAAATGAAGCTAAAATGCGATCTTTATTTTTTCCTATTCTTAGTTGATCTAAAACATAACTGTTTAAAGTAATATTGGTAGCAATGTATTGGGTGTTTATGCCCTATGAAAAAGTGAAATGAATGGCAGCAATGTCATAACGGGCAGGAGAGAGAAATTAGGACTACTCTATTATGAAGTATCCTTACTAATAACAAACAGTGAAGGTAGACTTAGATGAATTAAATGTTCATCTTGCATGTTGTGAATTCTAGGGCAATCACTAATTTTTCAAAAGAAGTAAAGTTGCCATGTTAAGAGCAGAGATAAAATGGGATTATATAAAATGCTCAGTTAAACTCAGAGAAGGCAGAAAAAGGGGAAAGAAACAATGAATAAGTAAAACAAATAGAATATAGTTACAAACATGGTATATATTGGTCCAATTATATCACTAATCTTTTAAATGTGAATGGTCTAAACATACCAAATAAAAGAGATAGAGATCATCAGAGTGAATTAAAAAGAAAACACATAAAATGTTAGCTGTATATTGTCACAAGAAATTTGCTTTAAACATAAAGCACAGATAGACTAAAAACAATAGAATGAAGAGAGATATACCATGCTCACACTAATTAGAAGAAAGCTTAAGTTGCTATATTAATTTCTTGACAACGCAGACTTCAAATAAGGGAAGTTATTAGTGATACTGTGGAGCATTGTGTAATGACGAAGGGGTCAATTCTCTAAGAAGATATAACAATACTTAACATACACACACATATAACAGCAGAGAATCAAAACACGAGGTAAAAAAACTGATAGATGGAACCTTTTTATGTTGTTGGTTGGATTGTAATATGAGGTAGCCACTGTCGACACTAGTTTGGTAGTTCTTCAGAAAGTTGAATATAGGATTGCCATAAGTCCTGGCAATCACACTTCTTGGCATATACCCTAAAGAACTAAAGGCAGAGACTGTGACAGATACTTGCACACTGATGTTAATAGTACCATTTTTCACAATTGCCAAAAGGTAGAAGCAAACCAAGTTTACATGAACAGATGAATGGATAAACAAAGTGGGGTATATACCATAACATACAAAGTATGTTTCAGCGTACAATGAAATTAAACTAGAAATCAGTAACAGAATGATAGGTGAAAAATGTCCAAATATCTGCAGATTTAACAACATATGGGTCAAAAAAAAAATCAAGAGAAATTAAAATATGCTTTAAACTAAATAAAAATGAAAGTGCATTTTATCTAAACATGGTGTTGCACAAGTAGTACTTAGATGGAAATGTCTAATATACCTAATTAAATTTTTGTTATTAAAAATATTTATGAGGAAGAAAAAAGATTTAAAACCAATAATACAAGCTTCCATCTTAGGTAACTTGAGAAAGAAAAGCAACTTAAGCCTAGAGCCTGCAGGAGAGAAGAAAAAAAATTAGAGCAAAAAACATATGAAATTGAAAACAGAAAAACAATAAAGAAAATCAACAAAACCAAAAGCAGGTTCTTTGAAAATATCAACAATGTTAATAACTGTGAAGCCAGGCTAATCAAGAAAAAAAAGGGGGGAGAATGTATATACTAAAATATGAAATAATCCCATGGGCTTTAAAAGGATAATAAAGCAATGCTATAAACAAATCTATGCTCTTAAATTTGATGACTTCGATGAAATGGACCAGTTTCTTGAAAGAAAAACTGCTGAAACCCACAGAAGGAAAAACAGATAATCTGAATAGGCATGTATTTATTACTGTAATTATATCAATAATTAAAAATCCTCCAAAATTTAGAGTACCAGGAACATAAGGCTTCATAGGAAAAAAATACCAGATATTTACGAAAGGGTTTATACCAATTCTCCTCAATTTTTGTTAGGAAAGATTCACCTGTGTAGGGAACACTTTCACACTCATTCTTTTAGGCTAGCATTACTCTAAAACTCAAACCAGATAATGACATTATAAGGAAAGAAAACTCCACACCCATATTTCTCATGGACATAGATGCAAAAATCCTCAACATAATATTAGCTAACCTGCATAACTTTGTACATGAATGGAGTTTCTAAGATTAAAGACTTTACTCTAATTGACAAAACTGTTTCCCACAGGGCTATGGTTTAACAATTCTGAAGCTACTATTTATGAATACTGGAATTGAACGCTTAAGTAAATGGAAGGCTAATGATAGGAGGCAGGTTTCTGTGGTGTGGAGGTGACAGAGAAGCAAGGGGAAAAGAACAAAATGACCCCTGTGATACTGGACTACAATTGTAACATGGTTACAATTGAATATGTAACCATGTTTAACTTAATATAGACAGAGATACCTACAGATAAAGAAATACTGATGGGCATATGCATATTAATGGGTTTGTATACATACATCTATATATTTCCTTGTTTTTTCAGCTGAAAGGGTCTAGAAAAACATCACCCTAATAGTAATGAGTATCCTTTGCACCCAGACCCTGGTTTCTATTATCATCCTCCAGTAACAGAAATCTGGACTTCCTGGCTTATTCTGTGCCTGGAACAGAGGATATACAAGATGTGCCTGTGTCATCTTGTAGTGCCAGGAAGTAAGTAATAACATACACAAATACGCATACACTCACACATACATCATGGGAATATGTCAAGGGGGTAGGCAACTGAAGGAGCTCCCACTGGTCAAAGGTGGAACAATTTGATCAATGTAAATAAGTAAAGTATTGTATTCCAAACCAAAGCATAAAATAAATATCCTTGAGGCCCTGCTGATATAAACACATAATCAAAAAAAACTAAATACATGGGAGGTAATCTACAAATCACCTGTACCTAAGAATTCCAAATAATTTATGTAGCTACTCTTCCCTCAAGAGGTGGTTTGTAACTCCACACTTGATAAGTGCAGGTTATGAATAGTGACTTGCTTCCAATGAGTATGGAATGGAAAGGGAGAAAAATGAGTAACTACAGTTAAAACAAACTTGACAACCCCTACTGCAATCCAGGTGATCAACTTTAATATCAGCTGTGATAAATGATGTGATAGTATGCCATTGATATGATGTGATGAGAAAGGCACTTTATCTCTGTAGCTTTTCTCCCCAAAATCAATTACCATGGTTTAATAATGAGAAAATCATCAGACAAATTCCAATTGAGGGACATTCTACAAAATACTTAACCAATATTCCTCAAAACTGTCAAGGCCATAAAAAACAAGGAGAATCTGAGAAACTATGGTAGCCAAAATGACTCTAAGGATAATTGAAAAGTAAATATAATGTGGTGTCCTGGATGAAAATATGGACTTCAGTCAATAATAGTGGTTTATTAAGTTTGACAAATATACTATAACTAATGTAAGATGTTAATAATAAGGGAAAATGTGGAAGATGGTGGAAAAGCATACACTGACTTCATACCTGGTCCATGGAACTACAGAAGTAACAAAAGTGACTTCTTTGTTACTTCTCTAGTTCCATGGACCAGGTACAGTAATAAATACATGCCTGGGACAGCAGTTCCAGGGTGAGTGACTGGAGAGGATCTTCTACACTATCTCGGAAGTCCTGGATGAAAAAGTGGAGGAATTGGGATGGAAAGAACAGGGTGTGTGTGCTCAATTGTGACTCCATTGGGAACAAAATGCAGTGCTCAGGAAAGGGTAAAATTAGCAGACCTAAATTAGTAAATTAGGTCCCAAATTGGCAGAGCACCCCTGCATTCCTGCCTGCTCAGGTGGGTAGCCTGGGAGATCTGGCCCCACAACTCCAGAGCTGGGAGCTCCTATAGGGAACCTGGAAGCCAGCAGACTAGTTTTCCCTGCACACAAAGATGACCCCCCATCCCTACAGTGGCATAGAGACCTCATAATATATACTAATAAAAGGGACATTTTAACAAGAAGAAATAACAATCATAAATGTGCATGCACCCAATCAAGGAGCCCCAAAGTACATGAGGCAAACACTGGCAAAATTGGAGGGAGAAACAGATATTTCAACAATAATGGTGGGAGACTTCAATACACCACTCTCTATTATAGATGGAACAATGAGACAGAGGAACAATAAGGAAACAGAGAAATTAAATGATATGATAAATGAATTAGACCTAACAGACATATATAGATGGTTACAACCAAAACACCAGGATAAACAATCTTCTCTAGAGCACGCAGAATGTTTTCCAGTATAGATCACATGCTGGCACACAAAACAGGTCCTTACACATTTTTAAAAAATGAAATTATTCAAAGTACTGTCTCTGACCACAACAGAATGAACTTCGATATCAATAACCACCAAAGAATCAGAACTTTTACAAATATATGGAGATTAAACAACTCACTCTTAATCAGTGAGTCAAAGAAGAAATTGCTAGAGAAATCAGTAAATATCTGGAAATGAAAGAAAATGAGAATAAAACATATTAGAACTTATGGGATATGGCAAAGGCAGTGCTGAGAGAGAAATTTATTACCCTAATGCCCACACTAAAAAAGGAGAAAGAGCAAAAATTGAGGCCTTAACAACTCATTTAGAGGAACTAGAGAAAGAACAGCAAACTAAGAAGCAAATAGAAGAAGAGAAATAAGAGAGATTAAAGCAGAATAAATGAGTTGGAGAACAAAACAATATAGAAGGAATCAATAATACCAAAGGTTGGTTCTTTGAGAAAATCTATAAAATCCGTGGACACCTACCTATGTTGACAAAGAAAAAAGAGAGATAATGCAAATAAACAAAATCAGAAATGAGAGAGGAGTCATTACAATGGACCTTGAAGAAATAAAAAAAATCATAAGAGGATATCATGAACAACTATTTGCTAACAAACTAGACAATTTAGATGAAATGGTCAAATTCGTAGAAACACACAAACAACCTACACCGACTTGAGAAGAAAAAGAAGATCTCAACAAATCAATCACAAGTAAAGAAAGCAAATCAGACAGCAAAAATCTTCCTACAAAGAAAAGCCCACAGCCAGAGGGCCTCATGGGGGAATTTTCTCAAACATTCCCAAAAGAACTAGCAACAATCCTGCCCAAAACCTTTCAAAATACTGAGGAAAAAAGAATATTATCTAACTCATTTTATGACGCTATCTTCACTCTAATACCAAAACTGGATAAAAATGCTACAAGAAAGGAAAACAAGCCAATCTTTCTAATAGATATAGATGCAAAAATTCTCAACAAAATACTAGCAAATTGAATCCCACAACACATTAAAAGAATTATACCCCATGATAAAGTGGAGCTTATACCAGGAATGCAAAGATGGTTCAACACAAGAAAATCAATGAACGTAATACAGCAGATTAACAAATCAAAAGGGAAAAAAAAATCACATGATCATAACGATTGATGCTGAAAAAGTGTTCAACAAAATTCAGCATCCTTTTGTAATATAAATACTTCAAAAGGTAGGGATTGAAGAAAATGTCCTCAATATGATAAAGCGCATATATGACAAACCAATAGTCAGCATAGTACTCAATGGTGAGAAACTGAAAGCTTTCCCCCTAAGATTGGAAATGAGACAAGGATGTCCTCTGTCACCACTATTATTCAACACTGTGTTAGAAGTTCTACCTAGAGCAATGAGTAAAGAAAAAGAGATAAAAGGCATCCAAGTTGGAAAGGAAGAAATAAAACTTTCATTATTTGTAGATGACATGATACTATTCTTGGAAAATCCTGAGAAATCTACAACAGAGTTACTTGAGCTAATAAACAAATTCAGCAAGGTGGCAGGATATAAAATTGATGTGCAAAAATCTGCAATGTTTCTATACACTGGTAATGACCTAACTAAGGAGACAACTAAGGAAAAAAATTCTATTCAAAATAGCAATTAAAAGAATCAAGTATCTAGGAATGAACTTAACTAGGAATGTAAAGGACCTGTACCCAGAAAACTACAAAACACTGCTAAAAGAAATCAAAGAAGATCTAGGTAGGTGGAATGACATTCCCTGCTCAGGATAGGAAACTCAAATGCCATTAAGATGTCAATTCTACCTGAATGGATCTACAGATTCTATACAATACAAATCAAAATTCCAACAACTTACTTGGAAGACTTGGAAATGCTAGCTGTAAAATTTATGTGAAGGGAAAAAGACCTCAAATAAAATATCCTTTAAAAATATCCTAAAAAGTATCCTTAAAAAGAAGAATGAAGTGGGAAGACTAACACTTTATGACTTTAAAACTTATTTTAAAGCCACAGAGGTCAAAACAGCATGGTACTGGCACAACAATCAGTACTGGCCAATGGAACTGAATTGAGAGTGTGGCAATTGACAACCAAATCTATGGTTGATTGATCTTCAACAAGGCCCCCAAATCTGCTGAACTGGGACAGAATAGTCTTTTCAATAAAGGGGCATGGGAGAACAGAATATCAATATTCAAAAGAATAAAAGAGGACCCTTACCTTACACCCTATAGAAAAATTATCTCAAAGTGGATCAAAGACCTAAATAAAAAAAGCCAATATCATAAAAATTCCAGAAGAAAATATGGGGAAACATCTTCAAGACCTAGCAATAGGAGGTAGCTTCTTATACTTTACACCCAAAACACAAACACTGAAAGGAAAAGTAGATAAATGGGAACTCCTCAAAATCAAATTCTTCTGTGCCTCAGAGGACTTGGCAAATAGGTGAAGCAGCAACCTACTTAATGGGAGAAAATATCTGGAAACTACATATCAGATAAAGGTTTGATATCCTGTATATATAAAGAAATCACACAACTGAACAACAACAGAACAAACAGCCCAATTCTAAAATAGGTAAATGAAATATATAGACATTTTTCCGAAGAGGAAATATAAATGGCTAAAAAGTACATAAAAACGTTCATCATCATTAGCTATAAGGGAAATGCAAATCAAAATCATAATGAAATATCACTTCATACCTATAAGAATGGCTGCTATTATACAAAGAGAAAACTAAAAATGGAGAAGATATGGAGAAATTGGGACACTTATGCACTGCTGGTGGGAATGTCTAATGGTACAATCACTGTGGATGACATTTTGGTGGTTCCTCGTAAATATAAATATCGAGTTGCCCTATGACCTGGCAATACCACTACTTGGTATATACCCAGAGGAGTTGAAAGCAATGGCACAAATAAACATTTGCACACTGATGCTCATAGCAAGATTATTCACAACTGCCAAAAGATGGAAATAATCCAAGTTCCAATCAACAGACGAGTGGATAAACAAAATGTGGTATATACATATGATGGAATATTATGCAGCAGTAAGATGACATGAGGTCCTGAAGCATATGACAACACGGATGAACCTTGAGGACATAATGCTGAGTGAAATAAGCCAGACACAAAAGACAGATATTGTATGATTTCACTACTATGATCTTGCTAAAGGTAAACTCAGAGGCTTATAATGTAGAAAATAGGAGACCTAGAGATCCAGAGAAGCTAGAGAGGGGTGAACATTTGGATAATGAGGTTGAACTTAAATGTAAGGGAATCGATAGATGTGAAGGCAGTTCATTAGTGGGTTTATATGTAATACTGCCACATTGAAAGTGATCATGATTGAAACAGTTTGTATAGAGCCATGTATCCCACCAATTAATACTACAAATTAAGTAAGTTCCTGGATGAACAACTTCAAAGGTATAAATCTTATACAAAGAGTTAATAATTAGAAAGGTATAGGTGAAAAACCACTATTGCATGCTGTGGCCTATGTTTAACAAGAAGACATCAACAGTACCACAGCAATGCCAGGGTTAAATAATTGAAAGGAGGGACAAGAGTTAGGCAGAAGTTTGGATTTTCTATTGGGTAAGGATGTGTTTATTGATTATTTTTCTCTTTGGAGCAATGAAAAATATCCAAAATTGAGAGTGTTTATGATTGTACAACAAAGTGAGGATAATGAGAGGCATGGATTGTTGAGTTTGGACACTATACATGATGCCCAATGGATGGAGGTGGCTGAAGGATACACTGACTGAGAAGCAGAATGGTGAAGTGTGGGGTTCCCACATACGATGGAATATTGTGCAGCTACAGAAAGGAACAAAGTCATGAATCATGCAAAGAGGTGAATGAATCTTGGGGACATTATGTGGTATAAAATAAGCCAGAAACAAAAGAACAAATATTGTATAGTCTCTTTTATAGAATGCTTACAAGAAAATTGGGGCCTTGATTGTAAGCTCTTATAGCAGTCACATTTAGTTTAGAGTTGTAAATATTGTTTCTAGATTTTGAGAGGCTGTACTATATATGTGTGAGCTGGTATTTCCCTAGAATTCTGGGTAGCTGTGGGACACCCAAGACTAAGAGTTGGAATTCTGCAGCTCAGAAAGTCAGCGCTGATACATACAACAACTTTTAAAGAAAGTGAAAAAGAGATAAGGCTTCAATCAGGGATAAGAACGAAGCCGATCTAGTTGGAACTAAGGCAAATCAGAATACTGGGTAAAGGATGATATTGTCCATATAGGCTTTACCTACTAACACAAAGGAAGAGAGCTTTACTTTGTTCAAAACCTAAATTTTCTGTAGCACATAACCTAACTCAACCTGTCTGGATAACTCATATAAACAACCCAGACACATGTAGGTCAGGATGGGAATGAGGGCTTGTAATTCTGTATAGTTTAATATAAAATACGGATACAACCCAGAGTAGGTTGGGCAGATAATTAAAAAGTTTGGCAAAGTCGCTTGACGGACTGGAGGAAAAACATGGAACTGTTACACTTTCCCACCAGGGAAATCCCTAATACTCTTTCAAACATTGTGGACTCCTAAATCAACAGGTCAAGCCCTTGATCTTGAGGCTTGCTCTTATGAAAGTTATTTCTGTTGCAGTGAAGATAAGCCTACCTATAGATATGTATGAGTTACTTCCAGAGAACCTCTTTTGTGCTCAGATATGGCCTCTTTCTCTCTAAGCCCAGCTCTGCAAGAGCAATCATTACCCTCCCCCCTACATAGAACATGATGTCCAGGGGTAAAAGTCTCCCTAGCAACATGGGACATTACTCCCAGGGATGAGCCTGGCCCTGACACCGTGGAATCAACAATGCTTTCCTGACCAAAAGGGGGAAAAGAAATGTAATAAAATAAGGTGTCATTGTTTAAGGGAGTTCAAATAAGAGTCATGAGGCTATTCTGGAGGCTACACTTAAGCTACCTTCAGCTAGATAATGATAACTGCCATAGTTTACCAAACCCCAACCAACACCATTCCTGTTAATCCTAAAGAATGCCTAGGGCTCTATTTGAGACTCTATGAAAGTTTCATGTGCTAAGATTACTTTCAAGAAACCTACAACTGGGCAGGCCATGGTGGCTTAGCAGGCAAGAATGCTTCCCTGCCATGCCAGAGGACCCGGGTTCAATTCCTGGTGCCTGCCCATGTAAAAAAAAAATAAAATAAAATAAACCTACAACCTCCAAATAGGTTCCTACGCCAGATAGGTCCTGAAACCCAGATGGGTCGGCCTCTCCAAGAACGTCAGCTCATTCCATTCCCCTCTTCCATATTCAACATCCTTTTCCAACATGAAAAGTTAGAATGGGTATAGCCCAAATACCTTCTAAAGATGGGGTGAAAGATCTAAGGAGACGGAGGAGGAGGAGGAATTATAACAGAGAAAATAGGATTTTAAAAATTAGTATGAATAGTGAATCATTATATTGATATTTCTTTTAGTATCCAGTGTCTTGGAGCAACTAGAAGGAAAAAATCTAAAATTGTGGAACTGTGATTTATCCAAACTTTGAACTCTGTCCTCTACTTGTTACAATGTACTTTGAAATTCATAGTTTTTATTTGTATCTATATTATATTTCACAATAGAAAATGTTAAATAATAATAAGGAAAGATTATTACTTCCTTACATGTGATTCTATGGAAACTCTGTACTATCTTTGCAATTTTTCTGTAAATCTAAATATATTCTAAAATTTAAACATTTATTTAAAGCAAAAGCAAGACAGAAACTAGAGAAATTATTTGCACTACATATATCTGACAAAGAACTTAACCAGAGTGTATCAAGAACTCCTACAAATTGACAATAAAATTTTTAAAGCCACAATTTTTCAAATGGGCAAAAAACTTGAACAGACATTTTAAAAAAAGAAAATACGCACATAAAGAAAAATCCATAAGCACATGTAGTGGTGTCCGACATTACAGTGATCAGGTAAATTCCAATTAAAACTGTAATGAGATACCACTTCACAACCCTAAAATAGCTAAACCTGAAATGTTTGTAAGGATGTGGAGTAGCTAATAGTCTCATAGACAGTGAATGGCAGTGCAAAATAAACAAACATTTTAGACAACTCTTAGAAATTACTTATAACTTTAAATGTATACCTACCTTGTAACCCAGTAGTATCACTCCTATTTACCCAAGAGAAGGGGGCAAATACATCCACAAATGGACATTTGCAGCAGAAGTTATTACAATTCTGACCATAAACTCTCCAAAGTGGAAACAACCCAACTGCACCTCAATAGCAAAATTCAAAACAGAATTTGGTCTATGCACTCGATGGAGTATTACTCAACAATAACAAAGAATAAACTACTGAAACATACAAAAACATGGATTAATCTCAGAAATATTATGTTAAGAGAAAGAAGCCAGGCCATCTCCATCCAAAAAAAATACAATCGTGTCATTGATCTCATAGGTAACTCAAGACCAGGAAAACTAATCCACTCTGTGAAAGAAATTGGAGATTGACAGGAAAGGAACACTCATGAATTTTTTGTCAAGAAGAAAATATCTAAATCTGAAACAGGTTTTTGAAGATATGGCTTCTAATTTTGAGTTTTGACTGTAACACCATTGACACTCTAAAGGAAGAGACCAAATGGTTTTGAAGGCTCACTGTACTGAAAATAATTTTGTTAAATGGATCAATATATATTCAACTCATATTTTTTAAAAGTTTACTTGATAAAATAAAAGAAGGCTCTCAAGCTCGGCCTTGCCTTCTAAGGAATGGATTCTACTTCACAATGACACTCTACATCTATGTCTACGTAGGTAGTGAAGTGGTAACTTATTTTTCTTGGTTTCTACTTCTTGTCTCTACTTTCCACTTTGTGTTTTCTCTGTACAGGTTTTGTCTTTCAAAGCCAGTTTTATAAAATTTTATGCCATCGAGGACACTAAGGTTTTAATTCTGGTAAAGCTAGAACTAAGGCACAGTTTCACAGTACTGTTTCAGAAGAGTTGTAGGGAAAAAATGAACTGGGCATTACCCAAGTGAGGGTAATAAAAGATGCTCCCACATTACCAAGAAACTGTACCCTGAACTTTAATTACCTGCTTATAATTTATTAGAGAGTCAAGTGTAATGCCTTTCCAAAACTGAAGAGAAAGTCTATATTTGACTACAAACTTCTAAGTTACTGGTTCCTGACTACACATTCCTACATTGCTAACAGGTAGAGAAAGAAACAGAGGTAATGGGGTGATTCTTTGAGATTGTAAACCTCTAGACAATTTCATTTCATTCAGGAGAAGAATCCCTCAGCAACCATACTTCTAATCCACTCTATGCCATTGACCCAGAAGGATTGATATTACCATAAAATGGAAAAAGAGGTACACATTCATGAGTCTAGGTGATACTCCAATCACAACTCCAACTTGTTCTCTTTTATTCCTTTTGAACTTAAAAAAATATATATGAGAACAATTCCTTAAAATAACATGGCTTAAACTCAAAATGAAATTTGCAGGAATGATTAAAACACAGTAAAATAAAAAGAACAAACTATGGCCTATCATCATTAACATTATCCTATCATTCAGAGAACTCCTGTTTGCTTTTTATATTTATAAAATAATTCACACAATAAGGAAATTAAAGCAGGACAGCTAACCATAGAATTAAAAGGAGTGATTCTTCCTAGCTCCACTCTCTCCTAAACTATCCAATCTCAACAGATTCACGTACATAACTTCCGAATAAATCACTTGCATGCTTTTTGTTCATAAAAGGGAATCATATATATCTCTTAAGAGTTTATTTAAAATATATCACCAATTCCCTAGCAAGAATATAGCACTTATCTAGTACAGAGGGACATAAAGCTTCAGTTTTTAAATATATTACAAATTAATAATGCAAAAGGGGCAGTCACAAGCATAGTAGAGATTTTTAAAAATTAGAGAATTCTCTATGCATCTCAAGGCAAACATATTTAAAAATGAAATGATTTGTTGATGAATTTCTAGGAAAACAAATTATTTTAAATTAAAAAGAAATGCCTAGAAGTTTCTATAGACAAATTCTTTCAAATCATCCAGGAGCAGATAACTCTCATGCTATGCCATGCAAATTTCCAGATCATAGAAAAGCATAGAAAAATTATAAAGCAAGCATTACTGTGCAGGAGAATCTAACAAATTCAATTCAATAAAAAGCAAAATAAAACAAAATGTTTATAAGTTATTGATGAATCTTACTTGTGAATAAGAATGTAAAGATTCTCAATAAAATAAAAAATCCAATTCATCTGCATATTGAAAGACTAAAATACTAAGACCAACTATGATTTATTCAATTAATGAGAGGATTTTTAATAGCAGGACTTCTATTATAATTTATCATACCAACTCCATTAGACTTTAAACCCAAGAGGGCAAGAACCAGGACTTTTGAGGGTTTTTATATCACTATATGTTCAGGGACAAGCATAGTACCTGGGACTAATTGGAACTGTAATAAATATTTCATAAATAAATGAATGAATCAATGAATTAATTATCAATCTAATTATCAATCAGAAAAATCAAAGGAAAAATAGTTATAAATGTCTAAAGTTATTTGAAATAATTCAACATCTACCCCAGAAAAAGAAATATTTTTAGACTATGAATAAAAAACCATCCTTAATATGAAACAAAGATGTCAAACTATCATCAATATCATGCTAAACAGTAAACTAATGGACTTCTCATTCATGGAAACAAGCTAAAAATGGCCATTATTTTGAAAGCCCTTTTTGAATTAAGCTAAGAAACAAGAAGTATAATACTGGTAAGTTAGAGAAAAAATATTCTTTGCATTATATTTAATTATTTATTGAGACAATCCAGGAGAATTATTTAAAAGACAACTCAAAAAGTTTAGCAAATATAGTATACTGTTATAATAGAAACTAGATGTTGGGTATATGGATATTCATTGCAAATGCTTTTAACTTTTCAATCTGTTTGAAAATGTTTATAGTAAAATGTTGAGAAAAAAGTAATAGAACTAATAATATATTTTAGGAACATGTAAAATTCAAAAGAAAACCATAAGTTCAATGACAACCACAATAACAAGTTAGGAAAAATAATGGATAAATGCTCATATTTATGACTGATAGAAATAGTATAAAAGACCTTGGTAATACCACAATGAGAAATCATAACAAAGACAAAAATTACAAATTCTGCTTTTAGCCCACCCAGACAAAGGAACTAAGTAGATTGCCAAATAAAAATGGCTGAGGATTGAAGACTTACCACAGTCCGGATTAGACATTCATGAACTCCCCTCTAGGCTAACTTTAACTCCTGAAAATTTCATGAACCTAATAAAACAAGAAAGCAAATATGATAATCCATTAGCAACAAATTACCCTGGTATTTTGACAGCAGCGATAATGTGAAATATACTTGAGTTTGAAAAATACAATTATAATTTGATTACATGAAAGCAGTATTATATAAACATTGTTATAAATGGGAACATTATGTATCCTGATTTTTTAAAAGACTTTTTAAGACAGATTCACGTCATTCATTAGTTCAATTGATTAACTTGCAGTTGACATGTATGGAGTCTGGTAATGCAACAGGAAAAGTACCAAGAGCAGAGGGACTAGCGAACAGGATGTTACCAAAGAAGCTGGTGTGCTCTTGCTCTTAGTTTTTGGATATGAAGATGATGTTATATCAAGATCAAACATCTTCCTGTAATAAGTATTTATATTTCAAAAGAGTTATTTACATTTTCAATTATTTCAGTTATTTACAATTCCGCAACCAAAAAAAAAAAATCTCTGAAGATGAACCACATGCAAGATAATAAATAGGCTTTGTGGGGTGTGCAAAGATAAGGAAGATTTAGTTGCTGTTCTCTGAAAACAGACAAGCTCCAATTAAGGTGAGTATCTTGGTTTGAAATGATGTACGTACCCTAGAAAAGCCATGTTTTAACCCTAATCCCATTTTGTAAAGGCAGCTATTTCTTCTAATCTCTATTCAGTATTGAATGTTTGAAACTGTAATTAGAGCATCTCCCTGGAGATGTGATTTAATCAAGAGTGGTTGTTAAACTGGATTAGCTGGAGGTGTGTCTCCACCCATTTGGGTGGGTCTTGATTAGTGTTTGAAGTCCTATAAAAGAGGAAACATTTTAGAGGAAGATTTCTGAGAGAGAAGAGAATGACATCACCACAAGAAGCAGAGTCCACCAGCCAGCGACCTTTGGAAATGAAGAAGGAAAATGCCTCCCAGGGGGCTTCATGAAACAGGAAGCCAGGAGAAGAAGCTAGCAGATGACATCGTGTATGCTATGTGCCCTTCCAGATGAGAGAGGAACCCTGACTGTGTTCACCATAGGCCTTTCCACTTGAGAGAGAAAACCTGAACTTCATTGTCCTTCTTGAACCAAGGTATCTTTCCCTGGATGCCTTTGATTGGACATTTCTATAGACTTGTTTTAATTGGGACATTTTCTTGGCCTTAGAACTGTAAACTAGCAACTTATTAAATTCCCCTTTTTAAAAACCATTCCGTTTCTGGTATATTGCATTCCAGCAGCTAGCAAACTAGAACAGAGAGCATTTGTTCAAGATGACACAGTAGGATTGTTGTTGACAGAGCATTTACCAGAATATATAATTGCAGTCATGATCAATAAATTTGTTGTAATTTAATGTGCTCATTAATGAATCAAAAGAGAACATAAAGTGGGTAGCTCTGGACTAGTTACCCAACCTCTCCAGCTTTTCTTCACATTTCTAAGTTCCAGACACAGGACTATTTCCATTCTATCAATCTCTTCATCCTGAAGAGCTTCTTGCGGTGTTCTGCACCTGGACCCTCATCCTCTCTCTTCCCTTCCTTTCCTTTTCACCAGCCTTTCTTTTTCATTCAGGCCTCACCATAGAAGTAGCTTATTTTCTCAGGAAATCTTCCCTCATCCCCCAGTACTGAGATAGGTGCCCCTCCTTGTGCTCCCAAAGCAAACTGTCACATTTTCCTGTTATCACTGTTGTATATTTGCCCATTCATGTGTATATTTTTTTCTCTAGACTGAGACATTTCAGAAGCCTGGGAATGTCTGGTTTTTTTCACGATTTTATCTCCAGAACCAGGATGTGGCAAACCAATGTATTATAGTTTGTTCTTCGCAAACCATAGATAGTACAATTTGTACAAACCATCATGTAAATGGTGTTCCCTAGAGATGTGTAGTACACAACCTGCACCACATACACCAGTCCTGGCTGGGGCAGGGCCCTAACGTGTCAAATTCTTAATCAATATCTGTGGCATGACTTCAATGGCAAATAACATATTCCCTAAAATCCTTCCTAATTGTAAAATTCTGAGACTCTCCATAAAATTTACAAAACAGATCAAGGGAATAAATGACAAATAATGCTAAGCACATGACATCCAGAAAACTTAAACATGCATCAAATAATATCCAGTTTAGAATTTATAGGTACATTCCCCTTTAAAATCCAACCATATGAAGTTACAGTCATAGATGATTGTAAAGTGCTGAATCTAAATAGATACATACCTACATTTAAAATAAATAATATGGCTATTATGCAAACAATTTCAGCCCTTATTTACATTCAAGGCATAATAAAATACTTTAGGCTTAGCTTTTACTTCCCCTCTGCGTATATGGAATCCGTAATTTCTTAAGAAGACCTTGTTTTCTTAATTTAGAAACCATGTCCTAGGTTCCAGTTATCTCATTACCAGGAGGACTCACTGCTGTTAGGCTCCTTCAGTGCAAGAGCACACGTGCACACACACACACACACATTCAATATATATACATAAATGTATATATACATATATATTCATACCGACACTTTCAAGGAAAGGATTCTTCCTCTCCTTTTCTCATTTCATATATCAACAGTGAGAACACTTTTTTCAACAATATATTTAGTGATTTGATTAATTCTATAATACACACAAAATTCAGCCATACTACCATCTACCCATACTTGGCAATACAACTGACTGAGTTAACATTTCTTTGGACTTTGCTTTGTTCTTAGATATATCCCTCCTAAGGGAACATATTCAGAGAATCATATGATGCCTCACTCATATGGATTAACTTTAATATAGAAACTCAGAGAATTGAAGTCGAGAACCATGGGTTATCAGATAGGGGCCTATTGTAAAGGTTCCTAGATTGTAAACTCCTACAGAAGTCAAATATATTCAGGAGTTGTAGCTGATATTTCTAAATTCTGAGATACTGAGCTATTTGTATATAACCTGGTTATTCCCTGAAACTTTGGTCTCAGTAACACCTGAGACCGTAAGGTTAGAACACTAAAGCTAGGAAAGTCAGCATTACCTCTTGCTTTTTCTATTTTGTGGGTATGATATAAATTTGATGTATATTTAGGGCCATTTAATTTTAGGGGTTTTCCTCATCCTTTTAAACTTAATTTTCTTTTTCAAACATGTAAAACATTAACATGGTTCAAAAGGTCAAATCTACATTAAAATCACCTTCACAGATGCCTCAATCCTTTCTACCCTTTTCTCATCCACTGCTTGTCGGTAATTAATTCTATTCATTTCTGGTCTATAACATTGAGATTTAAAGGGATGTTTAAATTAAGAATGAAGATAAAATGATAGGTATAATTTGTGAAGTAATGCATAGGGCATCTATGCATTTTCACATGTATTTAATATCAAAGAAATGTTTTAAATATGGTATTTTTCATTTTAAAGCATAAATATACTTAACAACTTATTTGAATATTATTTTTAATGTTTTATGGATTTTTTTTCTTTAAACAGGTTAAATACAAGACCACTTGTTTGTGAAGAGCTCTCTAAAGTCCATAATGGAAATCAATGAGAAAATGATCATATAGATCCTTGATCTTTCAATCTATAGACAGCTTTTTTTTAATTACATCTATTTTGAAAATAAGAACCACTATGTTTAAAGAAAATTAACAGGGTCAAAAAAATCTTTTTTTCTGGAGAAAAACTTAAAAAGCATGACTGTCAACGAGCTCTCAATATGAAATCAAAAGACTGGGATTGTCTGACCTATACCTCAAATAGTTGTTGGGCCTTGGGCAAGAGACTTCACTCTGCTAAGCCTCAGCTTTCTTATCTGCAAAATGAATATGGAGGTGGAATTGGGATGTGGAGATACTTTTCCAGCTCTAACAAATTGTGATTTTTATAATGCTTTAAACTAAAACTTGTAAGTTAATTTTTCTGCAGTTCTACAACTTCAATGTGCAAATGATTCAGTTTGTGGCACTTGTTAAATATACCAACTATCAACCCTATAGGTTATGACTAGGATGGGGCTGAAGAATTTCCATTTTTAATAAGTGTCACAGGTGATGCTAATGCAGACAATCCTTGAACTACACTTTGAAAAACCCTCACCAAATAGTCATGTATTTGACAGGGCAGGTCTTAATACTGGAGGAAGAACTTGCTCAATTATATGGTTTCATTCCAGTAGTTCTGAATAGGTTTCTTTGCCAAAAGAAAATACTTATCACATCAAGTTTCATGACAATCCTTTGGAGAAAAGCTTAATCCACAGTAAAAATGCTTCAAGTCACCTATATTTTAATATAAATAAATTTTTCAAGTTATACAGTTTTATAGCTAGGAGGGATTTTAGTAAACTAATCCAAAGCCCCAGTTGTCCAATTCTCTCAGAGAAAAGTGCTTGTTTTAAAATCTGACAGTGGATAGAAGGTTATATCTAAGAATGGAGCAGAAGTCTTTTTGCTCCAAGTTTCATGTTTACTCTGACACCATAGAATCATTATCTCTGTGCAGTTCATTCTACGAGACAGGTGTGGCAAGCTGAATAATGGGTGTAGTGATTTGGAGCTGTATGTAAGCCAGAAAAACAAGGTCTTACGCTTAATTCATTTCTGTGGTTGTGAATCCATTGTAAGTAGAATTGTTTGGTGAGGTTACGGTCCATGATGGGTCTTAACGCCATTATTGGAGTGCTTTATAAGTGGAGTGAAATTCAGACAGAGAGAAAGTCATGGAAGCAAGAAGCTGAAGGTCAACAGAATTGTGAAGAGAAGGGAGATACCAAGAGAGGCCACCATGTGTGCTTTCATGTGACAGAGAAGCCCAGGACCAAGGATTGACAGCAGCCAGCTCCAGAAAACCAGTCTTCAAGAAGAAAGCATCACACTGATGACATGTTGATTTGGACTTTATTTTAGCCTCAAAACTGTGAGTTAATAATTTCCCATTGTTTAAGCCAAGCCATTGCAATGGTATTTGCTTGAGCAACCCAGGAAAACTAAAACAATGGTTAACAAAAAAATGTCTACTTCTTAATCCCCAGAACTTGTATTGAATGTTACCTTACATGGTAAAGGGAGTTTGCAGAAGTTAAGGATAATGAGAAGGTGAGATTTATGGCCAAGATCATGTAATTTAATGAGTGGCAGACTCAGAATCTCAAGGTCTGTCTGACTGCTGTGCCCAGCTCTCTACCATTAAATTATGCACCTCCTAGGTAGTATTCCCAACCTTTGGATCTGGACTCCAGGGGACCATCAGATTATGGCAAGTGGTCTGTACATTTTCCATAGATATATAATAATATACCATGTTCTTCTATATATATAGTGATCATGTGATTGATAAAAGAAAACCTCACTTACATAAATGTACATTTAAATGGCCTTTACAATGAGAGGCCTCTACATCGAGTGTCCAGAGGATATGGAAGATGCGTACACATAGGCCCAACTTGTAAAACAGGTATGAATTATTGGGGACAATAATTTTGTCTACAGGTGAGTAGAATGTATGGAAAGAAGAATCCCATCCTAAGAAAGAAGAGCTAGAAGGAGTTTATCAGACCCAAGCCCTAGGGAAAATCTGCTATACTAAGCAGAGAAACCAGATGTAGATAATTTCTATAGAATTTGTAATTCCATTGTGTTGCCAAATCTGCCCCAGGATTTAGCGCACCAAAATCAAAGCTTGAGAGTAGTTTCCACGTTTTACCTCCAGGGTACCTCCCCTCTCTGAGGCTCATAGTGATGTTCTGAGCTTTAAATGAAGTGATATTTTGAAAGCATTTAAGCTTAGTGCCTGGCATATTGCCACCCAACAAGGGCACTTTCTTCTAAACCTTGTGTGGCTTAAATGAGATAAAGTACCATGCCAAAAACCTCACAAGTGATTACTAAAGAGCTATTTATTATTGAGTAAATCTTTACCCAAATTCTGTTTCCTCTCCATCCCTGGGGCACAGTGATGCTTTGTGCTCAAGCCCAGATGCCACCCAGAGCCAAAAGATACAAATGGAAGAGATGTCTAAGTGGTTATAGGGAGAAGAAGCTGCCAGAAATTCTCTACCCTCTACTCCATAAGATAAGGCTAGAGGCTCAGTCAGACTAGGTTTAAAATAAGACAGAAGATTTAAAACAATAGAAAAGAACACATCAATAGCCACAGGAAGAACAACTGGTGGAGAAAAGCAGTATTTAAAATTTATGGAAAATTTAATTTATAACAAAGCAGAGTGGAATTGTAAAAGCACTCCATTGTGCATCATCCATGCCATATACCTTCATTGCCCCAGAAGATGTCTCTTCATAAAGCACCATCAATAGTGAAGCACTTAAGTCTCTAAAATAAGAGATTACATTAGAGGGATTCCAATTCAGAAAGCAAAGTGGGGGTGAGGGTGTAAAAGCTACCTTAGAAAGGTTTCAATCTATAATGGCCAAAATCAGAGTTCATAAACAATTTTTGCTGCCTAAATTGTTTCCTTAAAATTCAGTTATAGAGCAGCTCTTTCTCCAGCAATGCCGAATTTGGAAGTATTACTGTATTTAACCTTTAAAGAATTACATTACTTGTTCCTTTTCTTTTCTTATTGTTCACAAAATGTGGATGTATTTTTTTTCCTGAATTCCAAACCGAATGCTCTTCTGTCTGGACTTACAGGATGGCATGGGGCTGTCTGGGGACATATAGGGTAGCCGATGCATATTTATTTAAACAAACGAGTAAATCCTTTCTTTCACCTTCATTGGTCTAGTACAGGGTGTTTTTTTTGAAAGATTCTGCAATGGTGGAGACCCAACCTAAGATGAAATGGTTAGTTTGTATCTATCCCAATCCTTTTCAGAATCATAGCTCAAATGACTCAGGTCTGCTGGGTGTTGGTCCGTAGAAAATCTACTCTCAAATGAAGGTCTTGAGCACTGGAGACCTGTCTTGAGATAGGGCAGGTAGAATGTCACAAAAGAGTCAGGTAGCCACACAGATAGATATCCATCTGCTAGGACAGGAGCTGCACAAAGCGTTCATCATCAGACAAGCAAACTCTCTTTGGGGGAAAAAACGACAACCACAAATAAGAACAATGTTCCCCACCCACACACACACAAAAAAAAAGTCAACCGAAGGAAAAAAAAACAAACCCTAGCACAATGTTTATTCTTGAGCATCATGGTAATTAACAGGTAGAAAGGTTAATTGAAATGAGAACAGGTCTTATTCAAGTTCTTTCTCTCCCACCAGATGTAAACATAGATTGGTTACTTAACTTCATGGAACCTTAGTTTTTCATCTATAAAATGAGGCACAAAATAAATACATAATGGAGAAAATTCATTAGATTGCAAGAGACAAAAACCTACTTAAAGTAGCTTAGGAAAAAGGATTTTATCAGTTCATGAAACACAGTTCAAGTATGGGTAGCTCCAAGGACTCAACCTTTAGTAAATCTTATCTTTATTTCAACCCATGTTCTTCTCAGGACATTGAACTCCTACTGTAGACAACTTTGATGCCATGAGCAGCTCCAAATTTATATCCATCTAGTAACATGGACCCAAAGGCAAGAAGACATTTATCCCATTGATTTTAGCAGAAAAGTGCCAGTGAGGGTTTATAGGGCCCAAAAAAGTCCCATGTAATTTCTTAACCATTGGTCTCTGTGAACAGAAAGGTGAGGGTGGTTATTTTGACTGAGCAGATCCTGTATCCAGAGAACTGGGAGAGCCTCCTAAGACCCACAGGAAGTATGGTAGGGATTCCCCAAAGGGAAGGTGGAACTTGGTTACTGTTATCAGAAGGGAAATGGAAAAAAAAATGCCCAACAAAGAAAACTATAGGTATCATAGGTACCTACATATCTTTCTCAGGATGGTGATATGAGTGTTAAAATAATAACGTGAAGTACCAGTTGGCAGTTTGAGAGTAGCACCCCCATATATTTCCCTGTGCCCTTAGAGAGGAGGGGAAAAGTAGAAAGGTCAGTATGCTATATCTAGACAATGAGGCAGAAAGAACATCCAAATTTCTAGATGCTCAAGAATACAGAGTTTCCATATGCCCTAGATTGGGAAAGGAAGAAATCACAACAATAAACAAAATATTTGAGGCTTACTATGTGCCAAGTATTTTTTAAGGAGCTCTGTATGGTCTTATCTTCACTAGCCCTCTCAAAAACCACGTCAATAGATAGTATCATTAATCCATTTTACAGACAAAGAAATTGAGGCCAGGAAGATTAAGAAATTTGCTCAAGCATTCATTATTAATAAGTGGTAGAGCTGAGCTGGGGGAATGCAGAGTCCTTTATTTAATAATAATAATAATAATAATAATAATAATAACAACAACAACCATGTGAAAAATACTTTGCAGACCATGAAACACTATACAAATATTCCTTAATCAGTCTATACATTCAAAAATTATATGAAATACACTAAATGTGGTGTAAAGAAAAAGTACATTATGAAAAAGTTTTCAAACTTTGTCACAGAGAGTCTAAGGTAGATAACGTGATATTCAATATGCTTTGAGATTTGGAGTTTGAAATATCACCATTCTTATTTAGGTTTGCCCAATGGAAGAATTCCTTCTGAGAAAAGGTTAAAATACATTAAGATAAATTATTGAGGGAGGCAAAAGACTTTCTTTCCTGAGGAAATTTAGTAAGAGAAGGCACAAACCTACAGTAATGGTTATGGATGTAGTCTTTCCTGTGGAATGCATAAACCTGTGAAGGTTTTGCCAGTCCTCCAATTTGAGATAATTATTGATGTCTGTTCTCTGCAAAGGAACAAAAATACTCCTTCTCCTTTGATTATAAATGTACAGTGCATTTTCTTCTGTCCATTTAGTCCACACTGTTGTGATATTTCAGTGTGACACAGAAGATACCTTAGGATAATTAAAATATCTTGATTTTTTCTTACCCTTAAGACTTCCTGGCCATAGTAAAGTTTACTTGGGGATTTTCCTGAACATTAACTTATCAACTCATATAGCACTATAAGAAATACCACCTTTTAAATTTTAGATCATAAAAAGTCTATAAAATTGCCTTTTCCCTAAATAGATGAAGACTTGGAATGATAGCACATGAGACATGAGAATCTGAAATTCAACTTTCTTTATTTAATTAAGGGATATCTACTGAATCAAGCCTCCAGTTTTTCTTGTGATATACCCATGAAAATAAATACCAACTAAGCGCCAACCTCATAAGCAAAGAAAATATTATAAAACATTAATAAAGTTAATAAAGGTATTAAGAAACATTTTTAACAAAGTCATAAACTCAAGTCCCTGGTTTGTGCTTAAGGAACATAAAAGTAAGGCCAGAAAATTCTAGAAGGCTTCTACTACTCTGTTACCTAGAAGAGTGGTTTAATTTACAATATGCCCCCATGAAGCACAAGCTACAGATTTAAAAAAAAAAGTGGAAATATTATTGCCAAAGCTTTCTGCCTTAGGTACTTTGTAGACCCCAGTCTAGCAAGGGAAAAATACAAGAAGAGATAATCAATTTCTCTAGCTAAGGAAACAGAGATTGGAATTGAGGAAGGCATGGGCAGCTGGAATAGCAACTTGAAATTTGCAAAGAAAGAGTTCCATAAATCTGCATAAGCATTCTCCTGAGTTATGGGCTGAATACTATGCTGCATATGTTTAAGATAATATTCCACAAAATCTGCTAGAAAGCTATTATGTATAAAGAAAAGCTTCTAGGTTTCTGCACCTAAACAACTACCAGAGCTCCCACCGGTTAGATGAGACCTAGTCCTGACTGGTCAGAGTGAAAAGATCATACTGAACTCCCTGGGGCACTCATCTTGGGGGTAGAGCTAAACCAGACCTGAAAATCCTACACCCTAGGAATAGAAGAAGGGACCAACCAGCCATAGAATAAGGACTGTTCTAGATTCATCCTAACAAAGCTTAAGAACAAGTCTCTAAAGGATCAAGCTCATCCATTAATAATTAACTAGCTGTCAGAATCAAACTCAATTGTTTTTAAAGGAAGACAACAAAATCCAGACCTAATAACATATTGTTCATAAATTCTGGTCTCTAATAAAAAGTGCAAGATATGAGAAGAAGCAGAAAAATGTTACTGATAACTGGGGAAATTTCAGTTTGTAAAAATGGCCCTAAAATGACAGAGAGGATAGATTTAAGAGACCAGAAAAAAAAATGGAGGGAGCTTCAGTGACCCATGGAATAATAACAGATACTCTAACATGCATGTCAATGGGGCTCCAGACGTCAGAACTGAGAAATTGGGGCAGAAATGTTTGAATAAATAATGACTGAATATTTTCCAAATTTGCGGAAAAATATAAATCTACAGATTCGAGAAACTCAATAAAACACAAGCAGGATAAACATAAAGTGAGCTAACCAAAGCCCTTCATAATGAAACTGCTGAAATTAACTGACAACAACAAAAAATCTTAAAGTGTTCCAGAGAAGGAAGATGTATTACTTTTAAGGGAACAAAGATAATAACACCAACTTCATTTCATAAGTAATGCAAGTCATAAGATAATGAAATAGTAAAATATTAAAAGAGAAAAACCGTGAATCTAGAATTTATATACACTGAAAGTGTCCTTCAAAACCAAAGTTGAAAATAAGGTATTTTTGGTCGTAAATAAAAACTGAAAGAATCCATTGCCAGCAGATGTGCACTAAAAAAAGACTTAAGAAAAAAATTCTTACTGAAGGAAAATAATACATGATAGAGTCTGGAATCTTAAAAAATGAAAACAATGCTAAAGAACATGTATTATTGGTGCTGCAATGGTGGCTCAGTGGCAGATTTCTCACCTGCCATGCTGGAGACCCGGCTTCGATTCCCAGAGCATGTCCAGGCAAAAACAAAAAAGCCAAACGAAAAAAAACATGTATTATTATTTCTGTGGAGAAACAGAAACAATAAAGATAGAGAGGAATAAAAAGGATAGAGAGGGAAAATGGAAGTGTATTATTGTGTAATCCTTAACTAGTGTGAGAATGGCATGCAATTAATTGAAGGTAGACTGTGATAAGTTATATATATTGTAATTTCATTAGCAAACAATTATACAAAAAATTACACAAAGAAGTACAGTTAATAGGCCAATAAAAGAGATAAAAATCTAAAAGACAGGAGAAAAGAAAAGGGGAAACAAAAATACATAAATAAATAAATAACAAATAGTAAAATGGTAGACATACCAAAACATGTTAAAAATCACTTGAGAATGGACAAATTGTTCAGATTAAAAAGTTAACACTTTTCAGACTGAATAAAAAAGCAAGACACAACTACATATATCTACAGGAAATGTATTTCAAAACCAACACAGAGACAAGTTAAAAGTAAAAAAAAGGAAGGAAGGATGGAAAGAAGGAAGGAAAGAGATATACAACACAAACACCAACAAAATAGAAAGCTGCAGTAGCTATATTAACATTGACCTCAGGAAAAGTAGACTTCAGGACTAGGAATACAAGCATACCTCAGAAATACTATGGGTCAATGCCAGACCACTGCAACAAAGCAAGTACCACAATAAAGCAAATATGGCAATAAAGGCTGTCACAGGAATTCTTTGGTTTCCCAGTGCATATAGAAGTTTTGCTTACATTATACTTTAGTCTATTAAGTGTGCAATAGCATGTCTAGAAAACAATGTGCATTCCTTAATTAAATTAATATTTTTGCTAAACAACATTAATTCATCATCTGAGTTTCAGCAAGTCATAAACTTTTCGCTGATGGAGGGTCTTGCCTCAATGTTGATAACTGCTGACTGATCAGGGTAGTGGTTGCTGAAGGTTTAGAAAGCTGTGGCAATTTCTTAAAATAAGATGACAACGAATTTGCAAAACTGATCGACTCTTTCTTTCATGCAAAATTTCACTGTAGCATGCAATGCTGTCTGACAGCATTTTACCCACAGTAGAACTTCTTTCCAAATTGAAGTCAAATCTCTCAAACCCTGCCACTGCTTTATCAATTAAGATTATGTAATATTCTAAATAATTTGTTGTCATTAACAATGTTTATGACTTCTTCACCAGGAGTAGATTCTTTTGCTTTATCGATTAAAATTACGTAATATTCTAAATCATTTGTTGTCATTTCAACAGTGCTCATGGTATCTTCACCAGGAATAGATTCCTTTTTAAGAAACTACTGTCTTTGCTCATCCATAAGAAACAACTCCTCATCTGTTCAGATTTGAATATGTGTTTGCAGCAATTCAGTCACATCTTCAGGCTCCAATTCTAACTCTAGTCTCTCGTTATTTCCCCCATATCTGCAATTATTTCCTCCACTAAATCCTAGAACCCTCAAAGTCTTCACTGAGGGTTGGAATGAACTTCCTCCAAACTCCTATATGTTCATATTTGATCTTCTCCCATGAATCATGTGTTTTCAATGGCATCTAGAACTTTCCAGAAGGATTTCAACTTACTTTGTCTGGATCCATCAGAAGAAGTACAATCTATGGCAGCTTTAGTCCATGAAATGTATTTCCTAAATAGTAAGACTTGAAAATTGAAATGACTCATTGATCCATGGGCTGTAAAATGGATGTTTTGTTAGCAGGTATGTAAACAACATTAATCTCATTGTACTTATCCATCAGAGAGCTTGGGTAATCAGGTGTATTGTCATTGAATAGTGATATTTTGAAAGGAATCATTTTCTGAGGTCTCAACCACGGGCTTAAAATATTCACTAAATCATGTGGTAAACAGATGTGCTGTCATCCAGGCTTTGCCGTCCATTTTATACAGCATAGGCAGAAGAGATTTAGCACAATTCTTAAGGGCCCTAGAATTTTCAGAATGGTTCACCAGCTGAATTAGGCCCTAACAAGAGATTCAGCCTGGTCTTTGAAGCTCTGTAGCCAGGCATTGACTTCTCTCTAGATATGAAAGTCCTAGATGGCATTTACTTCCAATAGAGAGCTGTTTCATCTACATTGAAAATATATAAGATACGTCACAGCAAATTGAAAAAAATTTCAATTTCACAGAGTATGGATTTCTATACATAGAAAACCTGAAATCAATAATAAAAATCGATATCTGGGATTATACCAAAGTTTCAGGATGCAAAGTTAATATTCAAAAGTCAGTGCTATATACAAGTGATAAAATAAAGACAAAAATATAAGTAAATACTAAGAGGATAAGAAGTACAGGATGTTTTGTGTGCTCTTTTTTATTTTTTATTCTTTTTTTGAAGTAATGAAAATGTCCTAAAATTGATTGCGGTGATGAATGTACAACTATACGATGATGTTGTGAGCCACCGACTACATACTTTGGATGGATGTTTCAGTTTGATAATGTTGCCAGAATGCAATATACAAGAAATGGATTGGCTTTTATAAAACGGATTTATCAAATTACAAGTTTACAATCTTAAGGGCATAAAAACGTTCAAATTAAGGCATCAACAAGAAGATACCTTCACGCAAGAAAGGCTGATCACACCCAGGGTTTCCCCTGGGAACGCATGTGGCTGGCATCTCTTAGTCCTTTGCTTCCAGGTTGCACTGCTTTCAGCTTCTGATTCCAGTGTCTTCTATGCCTGCTCTCCACACATCTCCAAATGTCTGTGTCTAGGCATCTGCTCTCTGTATAGGCTCTGTCTCTTTTTCTATTTGTGAGCTATTTTAAGGACTCCAATAAACTAATTAAGGCCCATCTTGAATGGACAGGGCCACATCTGCATGAAAACAATCTAACCAAGGGGTCCCAACCAAACAATGGATCTGCCCTCACAAAACTGGATTAAGATTAAAAGAACATGCTTTTCTAGGGTACATAACAGTTTCAAGCCAGTGCAATGGATTATATTGTATATGAGTATATCTCAATAAGATTGCGTTAAAATATATTTTAAAAGTCAGAGCTACATACCAACAATTAGCAATTGAGCTTTGAAACTTAAAATGCAAAATACCACTTAAAAAAGCACACAAAAAATTTAAATTCCCGGGCATAAGTCTAACAAAACAGGTACAGGATATATAGGTGGAAAATTATGAAATGCTGATGAAATAAATCATAGAAGATTTAAATAAAAGGAGAGATACTCCATATATTAGAAGACCTATTATTATGTCAATTTTCCCCAATTTTATCTATAGATTCATTCCAATCTCAAGCCCAGCAGGCTGTTTTGTGAATATTAGCAAACTGATTATAAAGTTTATGTGGAAAGCAAAAGACCCAGAAGATCAAACAAAATACTGAAAGAGAACAAAATCAGAGAACTGACCTCAAGACTTGCTCTAAAGCTACAGTGATCAACAAAGCATGGCCATATTGACAAAGAATAGATACACAGATCAATAAACAGAATAGAAAGTCCAGAAATATATCCACACAAACATAGTGAACTGATTTTTGACAAAGTAGCAAAAACAATTCAATAGAGAAGGAATAGTCTTTTAAATAAACGGTTCAGAATAATTGAACATATTTATGTAAAAACATGAAGCTAGATATAGACCTTTCACAAAAATCAACTCAAAATGAATCACAACAAGTAAGAAAATAATGACAACAAAATAAATAAGAGGGGGTGATAAGGGGTATGTTGGGTGTTCTTTATTTTTATTTTTTATTTTTGGAGTAGTTAAAATGTTCTAAAATTGATAGTAGTGGTGAATTCACAGCTACATGATGATACTGTGAACCACTGATGGTATATTTTCAATTATTATATGGTATGTAAATATATCTCAATAAAATTGCATTAAAATGAATCATAGACCTACATGTAAAATACAAAAAATCATGAAATTTCTATAAAAGAGACTTGTATCTAAAACACACAAAGAATTTTTAGAATTCAACAATAAGAAAACAAACAACAAAACAAGCAATGAGCAGCAAATTTGAATAGACATCTCACTAAAATGCAGTAAGAATCGGAAATTAAACAGTTAAAACAATGAGATTTTTTTAATTAAGCAAATTAAAACAATGAGATAGAATGACACATCTATTAAAATGAATGCTATCCAAAAAAACATATAATACCAAATACTGGTAAGCATACAGATCAATAGTAACTCTCATTCATGTTGATGGGAATGCAAAATGGTATAGCCACTATGGAAAACAGTTTGGCAGTTCCTTATAAAGCTAAACAACTATACAGCCCAACAATCTCACTCTTAGGTATTTACCCATTTTCTTTGAAAACTATGTCCACATTAAATCAGCACATGAATGTTTACAGCAATTTTAGTCATAATAACCCAAAACTGGAAGCAGTGAAGATGTTTTTCAAGAGGTGAATGGATAAACTCTGGTACATCCACCCAATGCATTATTATTAATCAGAAAAAAAAATAAATGAGCTATCAAGACATGACAGGACATGAAGGAAACTTAAATGCATCCTTTTAAGTGGAATAACCCCCACCTAAAGAGACTATATCCTGTATGAGATATTTTATTAAAAATGAAACTATAGAGATGATAAAAAGATTAGTGGTCATCGGGCTTTGGGGAGAGAGTTGAATAGGTAAAGCATGGGAGAATTTTTAGGGTGCTAAAACTATTCAGTAAGATACTTTAATGGTAGATACATGACATTATACATTTGTCAAAACTCACAGAATTTCACAGCATAGAGAATTAACCTTAATGCATGCAAATTTCTGAAGTCATATAGGAGGTTAGAGGATCCCAGGAAGGAATGTAGGTTGTAACCAGAGAATTTAACTACATTAAAATTTAGGAAACAACCTCACTGAGGAAAATAGGACACAAGGTGACCTAAGTAACTATGGAAATAAGGAGTTGTCTGTACAACTAAAGGCCAAAGGAACGGCACATAAAACACAATGTTCAAATTAATAAAATTGTTTCCCCTGGGGGTACAGGTTAACAATTCTAATACTTATATACATCTATACTGGAACTAAATAATTATATAAATGAATGGTGGGTATTCTGAGCCAGGTTTCTCATGTTGGAGTGGGAATTTACAGATGAGCAAGAAAAGGAAGTTAGAATGATCCATGTGTCGATGGATTCAAGTTAGAAATAAAAAATAATTCATATTTACCTTGATATAGATACAGATAGATGGGTTAGTATGCACACATACATTTCCTTACTTTGCCAACTGAGAAGGTGTAAAAGTCTGACACCTCAATAGCAATAAGCCATATAATGCATAGATACTGGTTAAGGACCTAGGGACCCGTGGAGAAATGGCTGATTGGCAGACAGGGGCAGGAAATACACAACATGAACCTAGAGCACACTGCAGTGTGAGAAAGGAAAGATGTGTCCCCCCAGTGCCCAAAACCATATTGATGGGGGTATTAAGGGGCACAGGAGCCAAATGAAGAAACTCCCAATGGCCAAAGCTGGAATAGTTTTAATTAAATTAATTCACATAAAAATCAAAAGTACATATGTCCATGAGTACACTCTGAAATATATGAATGATTGAATAATTAAAGAACTTTTACAATTCAATAATGTAAAGGCAGAAACAATTAAAACATAGGCAAAAGACTTGAATAGATATTTCTCCAAAGAAGATACATACAATGACCAATAAACACATGAAAAGATGGTCAGCACCATTAGCTATCAGGAAAGTGCAAATTAAAACCACAATGAAATACCACTTCACACCCACAAAGATGGCCCCCTTTTTTTTAATGGAAATAAACATTGGAGAGAATGTGGAGAAACTGGATCGCCAATGTATTACTCGTGGGAATGTAAATGGTGCAGCCACTGGGGAAAGCAATATAGTGGGTTCCTGGAAAAGTTAAATACTGAATTACCATTTGACACAGCAATCCCACTTCTAGGAACACATCCAAAGGGAGTGAAAACAGTGTACAAACAGATACTTGTACACCAATGTTTCTATCAGCATTAGTCACATTACCAAAAAGTGGAAACAACCCAAGTGTGCATAACAAATGAAGGGGTAAACAAAATACAGCATATATGTAAAATGGAATATTATTCAGCAATAAGGAAAAAAATGAAGCTATGAGACATGCTGTAACATGAAAGAACCTCAAAAACAATATACTCAATGAAATCAGTAATACATGAAAGATGTATCAACAATAATAATAGGAGACTTCAATACCCCACTCTCCTCTATAGAAAGAACAACCAGATAGAAGATCAACAAGAAAATACAGAAGTTAAATAAGTTGATAAATGAAGTAGACCTAACAGACATATATAGGTCATTGTACCCCCAAACACAAGGATATATATTCTTTTCTAGTACTCATGGAACATTCTCCAGGATAGATTATATGCTGGGGCACAAAACAGGTCGTTATAAATTTTAAAACACTGAAATTATTCAAAACACTTTCTGTGATCACAATGGAATGAAACTGGATCTCAATAACCACCAAAAAATGAGAACATTCACAAACATATGGTGATTAAATAACACACTCTTAAACAACCAGTAGGTCAAAGAAGAAATTGCTAGAGAAATCAGCAGCTATCTGGAGACAATTGAAAATGAGAATACAATTTATCAGAACTTATGGGATGCAGCAAAGGCTGTGCTGAGAAGGAAATTTATTGCCCTAAATGCCTATGTTAAAAAACAAGAAAGAAAAAAATTGAAGACTTAACTGCTCATGTGGAGGATCTTGAGAAAGAACAGCAAACTTACCCCAAAACAAATAGAAGAAGAGCAATAACAAAGATTAAAGCAGAGATAAGGGAATGGGACAAAAAAAGAACAACAGAAAGGATCAATAAAACCAAAAGCTGATTCTTCGAGAAAGCCATTAAAATTGATGGGCCACTAGCAAGACTGACAAAGAAAAAAAGAGAGAGGATGCAAATAAACAAAATCAGAAATGAGAAGGGGTGCATAACCACAGACCCTGAAGAAATAAAAGAAATCATAAGACGATACAATGAACAACTATATGCCAACAAACTAGACAACTTAGATGAAATGGACAATTTCCTGGAAATACACAAACAAGCTACACTGACTCAGGAAGAAATAGCAGATTTCAACAAACCAATCACAAATAAAGAGATTCAATCAGTCATCAAAAATCTTCCTATAAAGAAAAGCCCAGGGCCAGATGGCTTCACAGGCGAATTTTATCAAACATTCCAGAAAGAACTAACACCACTCCTGTTCAAACTTTTCCAGAAAATTGAGGAAAAAGGAACTCTACCTAACTCATTTTATAAACCTAATATAATTTTAATACCAAAACGGGGTAAAGATGCTATAAGAAAGAAAAACTACAGGTCACTCTCCCTCATGAACATAGATGCAAAAATTCTCATCAAGATATTAGCAAACTGAATCCAACAACACATTAAAAGAATTATACACCACGACCAAGTGGGGTTTATACCAGGAATGCAAGGATGGTTCAACACAAGAAAATCAATTAATGTAATACAGTACATTAACAAATTGAAAGGGAAAATTCACATGATCATCCTGATTGATGCTGAAAAAGCGTTCAACAAAATTCAACACCCTTTTCTGATAAAAAAAAAAAAAACAAAAAACTCCAAATGATAGGAATCAAAGGTAACTACCTCAATATGATAAAGGGCATATCTGACAAACCAATAGCCAGCATCATACTCAATGGAGAGAGACTGAAAGCTTTCCCCCTAAGATCAGGAACAAGCCAAGGATGCTTATTGTTACCACTATTATTCAACATTGTGCTAGAAGTTCTAGCTAGAGCAATCAGGTAGGACAAAGAAATAAAAGGCATCCAAATTGTAAAGGAAAAAGAAAAACTTTATTTGCAGATGACATGATGCTATACTTGTAAGATCCTGAGAAATTTACAGCAAAGTTACTTGAGATAATAAACAAATTCAGCAAGATGGTGGTGGGATATAAAATTAATGTGCAAAAATCAGTAATGTTTCTATACAGAAGCAATGACCTGAGGAGTCAGTTAAGGAAAAAAATTTCATTCAAAATAGCAACTAAAAGAATCAAGTACTTAGGAATGAACATAGCTAGGGATGTAAAGGACTTGTACATAGAAAACTACATAACACTGCTAAAAGAAATCAAAG
>PVIY010027524.1:0-34109 GCA_004026745.1 Myrmecophaga tridactyla
CCAGGCCTGTCTGTTATCAATTATCTTTTGAATACACCTTGTTGCTTCCCCAGCATTCTTACTAAGGCACACTGTATCCAGCGCAAAACAGTAAGGAACAAAAAAGAAGGGGTGTGTGGTTGGCAGAATAATATCCCCTCAAAGATGTCCACATCAGTCCCTAGAACCTGTGTCTTTACTAGGTTAAAAGGCAGAAGGGAATAGGGTCATAGATGGAATTAAGATTGCTAATGGGTTGACACTGAGATAGAGAGATTATCCTGAATTATCTGAGTGAACCAATAGAAGGGTTCTTGTAAATGAAAGAGGGAGGCAAAGGTGGAAAGACCAGAGAAATGGCAGCATGGCAAATACTTTACCGGCCACTGGTAGCTTTTATGATGGAAGGGGGCTACAAACCGAGCAATAAGGAGACACTCTAGAAAGAGGAAAAGGCAAGAAAACAGATTCTTCCCTAGAGTTACCAGAAGGAATGCAGTCAGCCCAGCAGACACCTTGATTGTAGCCTGGCAGACACCTTGGTTTTAGCCCAGTGAAACCCATTTTGTACTTCTGATCTCAAGGAATTGCAAGGCAGTATATTTGTATTAAGACACTTAGTTTGTGGCCATTTGTAATAATAGTAATAGGAAATGAACAGAGATTATATTACTACAAACTCCTGTAAGTGACACAAACCATATAAAAATGACATGCTCTGTTTCTATGGGGCTGATAGAATATAAAATTGACCAGAATCAGAGACTAATAGTTATACATGCATATGACTAAAATATGTCTAAATAATTAAGTAATCAATAGGTATGAAAACACATTATGTGCTTTTGTGTATAAATCATTCCCACAATATTAACAAGCAGTTTAGTTATATTCATATTGCAAAGAGGAAACTAAATCCCAGGAGGCTTATAATTATAAACATATGAAAATATGGTCAACCTCACTTATAGTCAGGGAAATAAAAATTGAAACAGCATACTACTTTCTTCTTTATGATTTGACAAAAATAAGTAGTTTGATACTCCTGGCCTGTCCCATCCACAAATTGAGGTGCTTTAACTATGCAAATTTAGCTTCTTACAATTCTGGAGGTCAGAAGTCTGAAATGGGTCTCATTGGACTATGACAAGGGTCGGCAAGGTTGCATTCCTTCTGGAAACTTCAGGGAAAAGTTAATTTCCTTGCATTTTCCAATTTTTAGACACCACCTGTGTTCCTTGACCTGTGGCCCTTTCCTCCATCAATCCGGCCTCTGCTTCTATCGTCAAATCTCTTCTTCTGACTTTGACCCTTCTGCCTCTCTCTTAAAAGACCCTTGTGATTACATTGGATCCACCTGGAAAATCCAGAATCATCTCAATATCCTGAACTTAATTAAATCTGCATAGTGTCTTCTGCCATATAACATGTCTTAGTTTGCCATGCTGCTATGACAACTACCATACAGTGTGTTGATTTAGCAACAAGAATTTATTGACCCATAGTTTGGAAGGCTAGAAGTCCAAAATCAAGGCATCAGCAAGGCCATACTTTCTTCTGCAAGTCTGTAGCATTTTGGTACTGGCTTGTCACAATCCTTGGGGTTCTTTAGCTTGCATCTCTGCCTCCTGTCACATGGTAATCGCTCTCCTTTTGTATCTGCTCTTGGAATGGTCACAACTTCTGGTTTCTTGCTCCTTCATGTGGCTTTCTCTTTATAAGGCTACCAGTAACACAGATTAAGACCTACTCTGATTCAGTTGGCCACACCTTAACTGTAATATTTTCAAAAGGTCCTATTTACAAATAAATTTACATCCACAGGGATGTGGATTTAAGATTAAGAACATGTCTTTTGAGGGGGGTCATCATTTAATCTTCTACATAAGGTAATATTCACAGGTTTTCGGAATTTGGACATGAATATCTTTGGGGGCATTATAAGGTCTACCATTCTTAGCATATAAAGTTGTGTGAATGAGGATTCATTCATACATTAATTCATTTACAGAATAATTTGTAGTAGGAAAAATTGGAAATAGTCATCAATCGGAGACTCATTAAGTAAACGATGGCACATTCATACAATGGAATACTCGATAATCAGTGAAGAATATAAGATCTATATTTGCTAATGAAGAACTATCTCAGAGATGTTAAATATAAAGGGCAAGGTGCAAAATCACGTCATATATACTACAATTTGAGTCAAATATAGAAAATCTCATATACACATACAATTTCTAAAAAGGTACACAGTCTTGCATAAACTATTAAAATGGTTTCCTCTAGGAAATGGCACTAGCCTGTGGAGGAAGGGAGATTTTTTTAGTAGCAGTGTTTTTTATTGAGATAAAATTGTGTTCAGCAAAATGCACAGATCTTAAGTGTATAGTCAATGAAATTTTTAAAATTTTTTTTATTGTGATGCCTAACATATATACAAAAAAACAATAATTTTCAAAGTTTATTTTAACAAGCAGCTACAGAATAGATTTCAAAGTTTGGTATGGGTTACCATTCCACATTTTCAGGTTTTTCCTTCTAGCTGTTCCTAAAACTAAAAGAAATATCATTATGTGATTCAACAGTTACTCTCATATGTTAAACCTATCTTCTCTGAGTCAATGAGTTTCGATAAATATTTATATCCATGTAACCCGCACCCCAAATCAGGATACAGAAAACTGCTAACACATAAGATGTCTCTTCACGCCCATTTCCTGTCAACACCCCCACTATCACTGGGGCAAACAGGACATCACTACGCTGATCTCTATTTCTCCAGCCTCAGATTAGTTTTGCCAGTTCTTCAGAGCCAGGTAAATTGACTCTTAAATTATATAATCTTTTGTATCCAGTTTCTTTGATTCAGGATAAGATTCATAGGATTCATCCACCCAGTTGCTTGTTATCAGTTGTTTATCCCTTTAAATGGATGAGTAGTATTCCATTGTATGCATATGCCAAAATTTGTTTATCCATTCTCCAGTTAATAAACCTTGGTTTGTTTAAATTTAGGGCTATTTTAAATAAAGCTGTTATAAGCAGTCTCACACTAGTCTTTTTGTGAACATGCTGTCATTTCTTTGAAGTAAATGCCTATGAGTAGAATTGCTGTGTCATAGAATAGATGCACGTTAGGTTTTATAAGAAACTGTCAGATCTTATTCTAAAGTAGCTGTACTATTTCACATTCCCAGCAAAAATGTATGAGTGCCTGTGACAGTTCCAGTTGGTTGCTCCAGTTCATTCCTGGCCAGCATTTGGTATAACCAATCTTTTAAACTGTAGAATATTCTAGGGAGTCATCTCATTATGATTTTAATTTGCTTTTCTTGATAATCTAACAACATTGAGGCATTTTTGAAGTGTCTGCCCAAGCCTTAAGCTCATTTTATTATCTTTTTATTATATATTCGTACAATTTCCTTATATAGTTTTAGGGGTGGGGGTGGGGGTGGGGGGTGGAGGTGTATGGCCCAGGAATCGAACCTGGGTCTCCCACATGGAAGGTGAGCATTCTATCACTGAACCACCTTTATATAGTTTTGATATGCATGTTTTGTAGGACATATATCGAGAATATTTTCTTCCAGTCTTTGACATGCCTTTTCAATTTCTTGATGGTGATTTTGGCTAATAGAAGTTGTAAATCTTATTAGATCCAGATTATTATCTGTCATTCTTTTATTATTTGCATTCTGTCTAAGAAATATTTTCTTGCCTCAAGCTGGCAAAGATACCATCCTAAGCTTTTTCTTTTAAGCTTTGTGATTTAATTTTTACCTTTATTGTGATTGCAATGTATTTCAAGTTAATTATTGTTTATGGTGTGAGGTATGAGAGATTTTTGCCTCGTAAGGATAGCTAGTGGTTTCACTACCTTTTCATAAAAATGCTATCATTTCCCCATTGACTCACATCAGTGCCTTTGTCAGAAATGATGTAATCATATGTGAATCTATTGCTGGATTCCCCATGCTGTTTCACTGATCAACTTATGTGTCCTTATATAATTTTATAACTAGTGCTATTATTTTAACATCTATAGTTTTGTAGTAAGTCTTAAAGTAGTGCAAAACCTTCAATTATGTTAATTTCTAAGACAATTTTGTCTACTCTAGGTTCTTTATATTTGCATACAAATTTTAGTATCATGTTGTCAATTTGTACCAAAAAAAAAGGTGTTAGGATTTGGATTGTAATTGTACTGAATATATTATTTTGGGGAGAATTGATATCCTAAAAATATTGAGTCTTTAATTCATGAATCAGCATATACATTTACGTAGTTTTCTTTTTATTTTTCTGTTCAATTTTTGTAGTGTTAAGCACAGAGGTCATATACTTTTGTCAGATTTATCCTTAAGTATTTTACTTTTTCATGCTATCGAAATCATATTTAAAAATATCATTTCCATTTGTTTATTGTTAGTTTAAAAATACAAATACTTTTTATATGTATCTTGTATCCTGAAATCCTGCTAAATTCATTATTATGTCTAAAAACTTTTGAATTTTCCTTTGAATTTTCTATATACTCAATAATATTGTCTGCAAATAGAGAAAGTTTACTTTATCTTACCAAAGAGTTGACCCTTTTATTTTTCTAAATATCCTTATTGCTTAGGCTAGGACCTCCAGTTCACTGTTGTACAGAAATGGTGAGAATGGTCATTAAGTTGTGACCTGTAGATGTTTTAAAGATCCTCTTCATCGGGTTGAAGAAGTTCCTCTCTATTTCTAGTTTACAGGTTTTTTTTCATAAAACAGTGTAAGACATTGTTATGGATTGAATCATACTCCCCTAAAGACATGATCAAATCCTAATCAGCAGTCCTGTGGATGTGAACTCATTTGTAAATAAGATCTTTGAAGACCTTATTAATATGAGGCCAAATGAATCAGGGTGGGCTTTCCTTCAATATAACTGACATCTCTTTAGGAGGAGAAAATTTGGACACAGTAGCAGGAATGAGGAGACAGAAAAAGACAGATGGTCATATAACAGAGGGAGAGAGCCAGTTATAAATGCTGGCAAGCTCTCACCAGAACATACAGACATGGGAGAAAGCATGGTTTGCTGATACCTTGATTTTGGGCTTCTAGCTTCTAAAATTCTGAAACAATAAATTCCTGTCATGTAAGCCAACCAGAATGTGGTATCTGTTATAGCAGTCCTGGCAAACTAAGATATTGTCAAAATATTTTTGCATCTATTGATATGAACATATGATTTTTCTCATTTAGCTTGTTATTGTGACAAATTACATTAATTAATTGTCATATGTTAAACTATATACATTCCTGTAATAAATGTCAGTGTTCTTGATGTATTATCCCTTGTGTTTATATTGCTAGAATTGACATTGATCTGTAATTTTCTTTTCTTATAATAGCTTACACTGTCTCATTAGAATAAGTTAGAAAATGTTCTTGTCACTTTCATTTTATGGGCAAATTTATTTAAAAATGATATTATTTCTTCCATATATTTGACAGAATTCTGCAGTCAAGCCTTCTTGACCAGGCATTCTCTGAGTTAAGGTTTTTAATTTCTATTTCTTCATGTGCCAATTTCAGTAAGGAGAGAAAAAGAAAGAAATTGAAAGGTAAGACAAAACTGATGCACAAAATAAAATGATATATACTTTCCTTGTCTCATCCTATGTTACTAAGGAAATCTTGAAACCCAAACCTGACAATGGCTTTTCAAAAAGGAAAAAGTAAAGGCTTGTCATTCATGAACATAAATGTAAAAATTGAAAAAATATAGCAAGCCAAATCCATCAATATACATATAAATAACACATCATGACCAAGTTGAATTAATTCCAGAGATGCGAGATTGGCTTAGGATTAGATAATTAATGTTGCTCTCCGTTCTACCAGATTTAAATAGAAAAATAATGTAATTATCTCCAAAGCGCAGGAAAAAATGGACAACTTCCAGCACATTCTTGGTTAAAACAAAAGCAAACATTTAATCTAGTAAAGAAAGACAGCTCCTTTAATCTGATAAAGGATATACATAAAAACCTTAAAGAAAATGTAACATTCAATGGTGAAATGTTGAAAGCTTTCCTTTTGAGATCACATGCAAGGAAAGCATGCTGACTAGCATTACTTCTATTTACCATTGTCCTAGAGTTCTTATCCAGTAGAGTGAAGCAAGGGAAAAAGGTATTAGGATTATAGATGAGGAAACAACACTTTCATTATTTTTAAATATTATTGTCTACATAGGAAACCTAAAACAACTATGGTTATATTACTACATTTTAAAGGTATTTAAAAAAAGTATGTATAGAAAGTTTAGAGAATGATAAAACAATGTAGAAAAGCAATTGTATGTCTTGCATTCCAGTCACAAGATGTTAGAAAATACATTTTTAAAAGAATAGTTCAAAGAATTAAATAGAACCCCATCTCATACCCTAGAAAAAAAAGAACTCAAAATAGATCAAGTACCTGCATATGAGAGCAAAATTCATAAAATTCTTAGAAGATAATGTAGGGGCGAATCTTCAAGACTGGGATTCAACAATGGATTCTTAGATACGATACCTAAAACACGACACACGAAAGAATCATTAGGTACATTAAATTTAATCAAAATTTAAAACTTTTGTACATCAAAGGCTATTAACAAGAAAATGTAAACCCACTACAGAATGGTAGAAAATACTTTCAAATAATTTATCTAATAAGAATCTAGAATCCAGGGTATATAAAAACACTTACAACTGAATAGTGAAAAGATAAAGAGTCCAATTTAAAAACAAGCAAAGGGGCAGACCACGGTGGCTCAGCAGGCAGAGTTCTTATCTACCATGCCAGAGACTCAGATTTGATTCCTTGTGCCTACCCATGTAAAAAGAAAAAAAAAGTATTTAAAAAATAAGCAAAGGACTTGAACAGACATTTTTCCAAAGAGGTTATACAAATGGCCATAAAGCACAACAAAAGATACTCAACATCATTAGCCACTAGGGCAATGCAATTCAAAAACATAATGGGATACCATTTCATACCCTCAATGACTGTTATTATATTTTAAAAAATTGGAAATAATTTTTGAAGAGGATGCAGAGAAATTGGAACTCTAGGGCATTGTTATTGGAAATATAAAATGAGTTAGCAATTGTGGAAAGCAGTATGACAACTCCTAAAGTTAAGTGTAGAATATAATATTTAAAAGGCATCAAAAATATGAAGTACCTTGGAATAAATCTAACAAAAGGTATACAAAACTCTAGGGAAATATGAATTTTAGAGAGACACATTAAGGAAGACCTTTATAATAGAGAATACACTATATTCCTGGATCAGGAAAGTCAATTTTGTAAAATGAGTCTCCCAATTGATTTGAGGATAAGTCAATCACAATATAAATTGCAGTAATTTTTTTGGTTGTTTGCAAACTGATAGTTGAATTTTAAAGGCATAAGGCAAAATTTCCATGCATATAAGTTTAAACTCTGGAGAAACTCATCCACGTGTGCATTAGAATGCAATTACATTTATAGCAGCATTGCTTGTAATAGCTTCAACTTGGAAACAACACAAATAACCATCATATGGATAAATAAATGGGGTCAAATTTATATTAAAATTATTATCTAGTGATCAAAACAAATGAACTACAGCTACAAGTAATAATATGCTTGAATCTCACAGTGTTGAAGGAAAGAATTCACAATAATATGATTCCAATTATGTAAAATGCAAATTCAATCAAAATTAAACTATATTTTAGGGGTATATGAAAAAAGACTGACAATATAAAGATAAGTAGAGAAAGAGTATCCAAAAATCAGGATCAGAGTTATTTCTAGGCATGAGGGATAGGATTATAATGGACACTGATATACTAGCAATGTTCTGTTTCTTATGGTAAGTGATAATTACACAGATTTTTCATTTTTTAATTATTTGTTAATTTGAAATACATTTTGTGTACGTGTCTGTATTTAGGCTATATTTCACCATCAACATAAAGTGTTTTAGTAAAGTAAGAGAATAATTGAATACATGGCAATGCATACATATATAGAAGAACATAATATTATGAATATAGATATTGTCCCTAGATGAATATATAAATTTCATGCAATTCCAATCAAATTTCCAAAAGCAAATTCCTGGTGCTGCAAACTGATGCCAAAATTCATATGGGAAGAAGACTGGTTCAGGAATAGCTGTGGCTCTTCTAAAAAGAGCAAATTGTGAAGACTATTCCTATCAAGCTCTGAGATAAATAACATATAAAATAATGATTTAGACAAAATGGTGCTGGCATATAGATAAAGAAAATGACAAATGTAGTAGAAAAGAAAATAAAAATACACATATGTCACATATATGAGACCTTGATAGACAAGTAGTATGACATAGAGACTAATCATAAGGACTTCACAGTTGAAACTAAATTTATTTTTTCAATTTCAGCTCTTATCATTTACTGATTATGTAGTTTTGGCCTTGTTAATTATCTTCCATGCTTCAGTTTACTCTACTCCATAATAGAGATAATGGTAGCATCTATCTCATTGGATTATTGAGCATATAAGGCATTTAAGAGACTGCTGGTAAATATCAAGGGTTTCGTAAATGTTATCTCTTATTACTACTGCCTTTAATAGTTCTATTATTACATAACTGTGGAAATAAACTCACTAATGCTGTCACAACAATTAGCTGCCCATAATTAGATCTCTAATCCAAAAGGATTAAAAATGCAAATGTTAAAAACAGAACTGTAAAATAATAGAAGAAAATATAGCTTTATAGTAGAAAAGGAATTCTTAAATAAAATTCAAAAAGCATAAAAAATTGATGAATTTTAACTTTGATATACCCATATTTATGATGAAAATTAACACTGTAAATTTAATAGACAAGCAAAGGACTTGCTTAAAGTAATAGGCAAGCAAAGGAGTCTTTTCAGTTCATATAACCAAGGAAATCTGAGCCCTCAAAATATGTAAATAAGTGCAAATCAAACAGAAAATAACAAACCAATGGGCAAATTGGTAAAGCACATTGACATGCAATGAGCTGCTACACTAATTTGTCATGAGAACACAGGTTAAGGGCACAACAAAATCTTTCAGCTAATGATCCCTTTATTGCACAGAATAAAAAGTCCAGAAAGTGCAAATAATCTCCTTGTCACTTAGCGCAGAGAGTCCAAGAGAGCAAGGGAAGAAGTCTCATTATGTTCGGTCTCCTGGGATGGCTAATAACTGTCACTGCCCCTGATGGAGGTAAGTGGATGGCAGCGCCACATGCTGCACTTCATGCCAGAGGAGACCAATCTAGACTGTCTGAGTTTGTTTGTTATCCACCTGGGAGGAGGTAGCCCTGTTTCTGAGAACACCCGTTCTGATAAGCATTTGAAGCTGCTGTTTCCTCATTTCCCATTTTAATGTCTGGCTGCCCTTTTCAATAGACTTACCATCTTCCCCAGGTTGTGGAAGGACACGCAAAAGAAAAGGAGGAAGGAATAGTGGGAAGGCTAGAGGATGACCCCTTAGTGTGTGTTTGTGACTCCTCCAGAGAAGGAAGTGTGGGTAGGTGAGGCATAGCCTCACAGGTATCTGTGTCTTCCTTCACAATTCATACAACCCCCAGAAAAGAAAAGAGCTATTTAACCTATAAAAATATGCTAAAGTTCACTAATAATCATGGAAATGACAAACAAATAAGGGTGAGATGCTATTTCACCACACTATATTTTGGTTGCAGTATGATAGCTCTTTGAGAAATTAATGGGCCACACCTCAGGGATGTAGGGAAATGACCAAACTCATACTGTGCTTGTGGATTTATATTTAAAGATGAATTTGGTGATATCTAGCAAGTTTGAGAAGATACATACCCTATGACCTATCAATTTATCACACCTCAAATATACGTCAAAAATAAATTGAGACAAGCAAGTTGCAAAACATTATGCATGACATTTATACCTATTTACAAAACACAACATAATATTATATATTGTCTAAGAATGCATATATATGGAATAAAATGGTAAAAACATGGATTAGATAGACACATTATGGGAATGTAGTTGCCTCATGGGAGGAATGGAAAGGGAAAGAGAATGGAAACAAAGGATTTTAGAAAATTCATTTTCTATCTCTTCCAAATCATTTCAAAATATATTTTAAAAATTAAATGCCTAATTTGAAGAATAGAACTGAGGGATCACTAAAAGATGTTTTATGTTCCATGTTATTAAAATTTTGCACCATTTGATTTGTCACTATATTACTTCAATTACACTAAAACTGAAAATAGGAAGAATGAAATATAAGAATAGAAATTTCTGCTTTGGCCGTAATGGAACAGGAACCAGCTCTACCCTCTCATATTAAACCACTAAAAAAGTTATGAAAAGACAAAGAGTAGTACATATTGTATGAATCCATTTATATAAATTTCTAGAAAATGCAAAGTAATCTATGGTGACAGCAGATCAGTGGTTACTGGAGGATGAAAGTATAGAAAGGAATGGAATGCAAAGAGATGTAAAGAAACTATTAGGGAACTGCAAATGTTAGTTATCTGGATTGTGGTGATGATTTCACATGTGAATATATGTCGAAATTCATCAAATTGTACGCTATAAATTATTGCATTTCTATTAATTATACTTAGGTAAAGTTATTTGAAAAGCAATAGATATGGCAAAAACAAAACAAAACATGATAACAGAATGCCAGGATTCAAGAAAGAAAGTATATGAAGATTAAGAAATTCAAATCAACCAACAATTTGTAACTATCTATAATGCACTGGACTCTGCTTTCTTGCAAACATTACAAGCTCTTTTAAAATTTTTCTCTTCCTCCCCAAATCATTTATGCCAATTTGTAAGTATGCATTTATTAAACAACGTGATTAACATCTGCTTCTACCATTAGCCTGTAGTATCTCTGAGGAAAGGGTTTGGTCTTTCACTCACTCTTATCTTCCAAGTTCTAGTACATTGGCCAGCAATTTACAGGTGTTCCATAAATATTTGCTGGGAGAATACAAGCCTTAACTTCATCAAGGTATATACGACACATTCCCTGACCGCAAGAATCTCATAACCTTAGTTGTTAAGTTGTATGCAATTCACAATTAGTAGTAAACAGAATGAGATCTAAAGATGGCATTTGAGTTTGACCACAGTTAGACTTTCATGGATTTTAAAGAACTGATATAACTGATAGGTAATCAGATATCCCTTACATGTTATTCCACTGTGTGAATACTATTGGATTGAAGTTAATCCATGTTTTAAGTTGTGCAGGTTCAGAAAGCTTTTCCATGGCTATTACAGCACCGTGACAGTTTGATGTAGCTGTTGCAGTACAAACAGAACAACCACAGGCTTGAAAGATCAGCTGGAGTTCATTTTTGCTCCTACAGTTGTTTTGTGAAGCCTACCCTTTCATGATACTGGTATGATACACTCACAAACATAATGATTAAAATGTCATTGTCAAAATAAAGAACAAATAGAAACAAAAGTCGTTTTCAATGGCATTAGCCCTAATATCTATTGTAGTCAGTATGGATTGTTAATCTCTGAGTAGTCAACCATCTGCACATATAGTAATGCTGTGTACATAAAGTTTTATTTTATCATGGTATGGTCACCAAAATCTTGTATATAGAATTATATTTTACAAACATTGTACTTAAGTAATTTTCTAATTGTTACTATTTTCTAATCTTTTAGACTTTATCTGTCAGGGTAGACAGGGTTATGCTGCAGTAACAAACATCCCCCCCAAATTTTGATGGCTTAAAACAACAAAGGCTTATTTCTCACTCACCTGACATTATTTGTATGGGTTGCATATGAGATTCTGATGCCTTGTATCCCAATACTATCATTCTCACTCAGGAATCAACCTGATGGTACAGCCACCAACTTGAGCCATGCTGGCCACTGTGCCAGAGGGAAAGATTGCCCTAAGGCTTGCACTTTTTCTAAAGCTTCTGCACTGAAGTGGCATATATTATTTCCACTCAAATTTCATTGGCCAAATCAACTCATATGACTCCTGTTAAGTACAGTAGGGAAGGGACATATAAACCTTCCACAGGGAGAGACCCAGGATATTGGTTCACAGTAATAGATTCGACCACATTGAATTGTTACCATATTTAATCAGATTCCATCTATGACACTAAGTGGTTACAACAGCAGTAGAACATGACAAGGTTGTGTAGAATAAAATCTCAGCTCTGGACTGTTCAGGATTAAATCTTGCCTCTGAAACTTATTAGGTATTTGACTTGTGGGTAATTAACCTTTCTGTACATCCATTTTTTTTATTTTACAAAATGGAAAGAATAAAAATAATCCCTAGCTTATATGATTATTGTGAGTTTTAGTTTAGACAGTATGCATGATACACTTAGAAAACTGAGATATAGTAAGTGTTCAATAAATGCTTGCTGCTATTATTATTGCATACCAGACCTTGGTGCATATATTATATAATTTAATTTTAATTAGTCCTCACAATTCTTGGAGATATGTATTCACACGCTTATTTGACAGATGAGATGGCAGAGATTTGAAGCAGTGGGGTGAAATATCCAAAATTATAGAGCTCACATTTGGCAAAGCTGTGAATGAATACGGACCTGCTTGATAACATACCCCATTTCTAGTCTCCATGGCAGTGATTGACTTAGTGATTAATGCTCTGTTCAATAGCATTACTTGGAAAATATTTTAATTTAATATTGATAATTGCACAAGCTAACTACCATACAGGTACTGCATGTAGTGCAGAACCTACTATATGGCTAACTTTCGTAAGCCCTGCATTTCCACAGTTGCCGTTTACAGCAAACACACAGGACAGATTTTAAGGCCTCCAAGACTAAGGTGAATCTCGGCAAGGCAGGGAGGGAAACTAGAGGGACTTACCTCTATCTCCTTTTAACCAGGGCCCAGGATTCTAAGTACTTTATTGTCCATTTAAAAATTGTTTTAAAAGAATCCATAAATCCTAATGATCCTTGTTATTAAATGCCTCCTTACTGGAAAAACTGGGTTTATAGACATTCTTTATTTATCTTGCTGATATTATTAATATTCATTATGTTCTGCAGAAACATAATTTTTGTTATATATGACCTATAACATTTATATTTTTAAAATAATTTTAACTCAATGTTTTGGTTGTTACCATTAAATAGCTTACCATTAAATAGCTATTAACCTTCATTCTTTCATTTATTCACTTGAATACATACTATAAAGCACCTACTATACATTTGCATCGTTATATAAGATGTTTCCTGTCCTCAAAGAGCTTATAGTTTAGTAAGATTCCTCAAGTGATTTTGATGTAGATTCAAGTACATCATTTATGGGTTAGTGTCTTTGTTTTGCAATAGATTAGAGCATTGCGCCAAACATTAGCCTTTATAGCTGAAAACTATCTTGATCTTCTAGTATATTCTCTCACCCCTTCATTTCGCAGATGAGAAAACTGCAATGCAAAATGTGGTTTGCCCAAAGTCACATATCCTCTGGGAATCTCCAAAACTGGGAACTGGATCTGTTCATTCTAAGCTGGCCATAGAATTTTTTGTCCAAGGGTGTACAGTTTTGAGAGTGAAACGATCAATTAATGATAATGACACTGGAACAACAGATATTAACTGAGACTTTTCTGGGCCAACCATGGCCCCCTCCTCTAACAAAGGAGGGATGTGATTTTTATCTTTCCCCTGTTGCATTCGGGTCCATAGTAAAGGGAAGACATTAAGAGTTCAGGCCGTGGAGTCTCATAGACCTGGGTTAGAAACATGGCCATACTCCTTACTAGATGTGTGACCCTGGACAACCCACAGAATTCCTCTGTGCCTCAGTTTCCTCACCTGTGAGAAGAGTTATTGTGAGGGTTAAATGCGTTAAATTAAATTAATTAAAAGTGCTTAGAACAGTGTATGGTGAATGGTAAGGACTTAACTGCTCACCATCATTATTGCTGTTAATAAAACTTGGCATGTGGACTTTTAAAACATGTTTTGGACAGGCAATATATGGATCCAAGTAGATCATTAAACACTTTAGCACAAATGTTATTTATATGCTCTCAGTGTTTTGGAATCAGGCCAACCCAAGTTGGAATACTGACTTAGCCACTAATTACCAATGTCCTTAGGTGAGTTACTTCACAACCTTAAAATCTGTCTTCTCAACTGTAAAGCTGGAATAAGGAGGTGCTCAATAAATATTAGATCACATCATTACTGCTACTGTTTTTATTATTATACATTATTTGATTGGCTTAGGAAAAGAAGGGACTTACCAAAGACATGTGAAGTTCTGGTATTTTGATAAACAGCCTTATTCAAAACCCAACTCTTAGACTGTCTGCTTTTGTACCCAGATTAATGTGCAGTGTTCTATTTCCATAAATACAACTCTCAGTTCCCCATTTCAAAATTAGTCTTTTTAACAAGTGAAATTTGATGAAACTTCAGTCTTCAGAATAAGTCACTCAAAATAAAATAAATGGCCAAATGTTCACCCACATCTGGGCAATGATTTTTTTTTTGACAATCAATCCACAATATAAACCAAAAGAATGTGCTCCTCTGCAGATTACTAATCCTTTCATAATACCGGATATCAGAATACTCCACTTGCAATCAACTTTCTAGCATCTGAACATTTTAACGACACGAGTGAGATAATGAGAATTTAACTAGAAATAATAAATTTTTGAATGGTGCATTTGAAAAAAAATTTACTACAAGCCAAAGCCAATGAATGGGAACATTAATGGCCCTCATTACTTAGCAGGCATCTCTAATAGAATTCATTTAAAATTTGTCTTTTGGGGGTCCTAAATGCTCTTTCAGTGCTGTGGCTTCTTATTATTTGAATATCGTACATGTCATTGTAAACATTAAAAGTTTCATTAAGAAGAAGATTTCAAGAGTGACATTACAATGAGACCTGACCTTCAAATGTTATGGCACACTGCTCCCAATAGAGAGTGTGCCCGTGTGGGCATACATGAATGTTTCTGTGTGCCCAATTCCCTACTTGACTTAAAAACTATTTTAATCTTGAACATTGAAAAAGTAAAATTACATTTTTATAATATATCACTAATTATCAGCTTATTATATGCAAATCCCACTGCTTTTCCTTTCTCAGTAATACATGAACTCAGAGTTGTTCTTCCACGGACAGAGATGAAGCGCACAAATCAAATCCATGTATTATGGCAGGACCCTTTTATTGAAGGTATATAAACTTTCCATATACATACCTGGCCCCAGCCTGGAGTTTTGGACAGTGCCAGATTAAATGTTCCACATGGAAATGTAATTAACTACCATATTTAACCCTATAATTTGGTTTCCCTTGGCCCTAATTCTTACATACATGAGCATGCAGAAATGCCATGTTATGTTTCAGGGTTAAACCATCTCTTACTATAATGTTATTCCCTAATGCAGATATTCTTAGATATAATCATATATGATCAGCTCCCCCAAATTGATATTACCGCAATGATTACTTGTATATTTTAAACAAGTTCTCATAACAATACTAAGTTTAGATTTTAGATAGAAATGCTTTCCTTATATAAATAGTTTCAACATTTTCCTGCCACTTTACCCAACCAAATATGTGCTCTAGCAAGTTCAAGAGAGTTGCAAGTCCTTGTCATGACTATTCTGCTTAAGAAGATACTGGAGACATTCATGAATATTTCAGAGGAGCACACAGTCTTAAGAATTTCTAATTGCAAACATAATTTCTTGAAAGGTAGAGCACAGAAGCGATACATTAGCAGTAGAGGGCATTTTTAGAGGTTGCCATAGAATACATCTTCCATTTCCATTGCATAACCTTGAGTTATTAATTGGCGTAAACAAGATTGACATTCATTCAAACAGTTCCTGAATACCCAAAATGTGCCAGATATTGCTCAAGGTGCTGAAGATAAAAAGAGGAATGACATACTGCCACAGGTTTTAAGGGTCTATCTACCAGCGTTAAGATGTCATCAATTTAAAACATTTTCGTTCTCCTGTAAAAAACAAACACTTTGAAGTCATGTGATTATATGTCAGTTGTACTTCCTCTCTACTGGGGATAGAATTTCCCATAAATAAGATTAGGAAAATTACTCACAATGAAATAATGCAATAGACATATGGTATTTCTTTCAGTACTTATGTTTTCGAGATGTTGGATGGATTCAAAATTGTGTTCCTCATCTGGCTCCTTCTCTATGACAGTTCGTATTTTGATCCTATTTCAATACCTATCTGCTACTTCTCCCTCCCTCACCAATGCTGGTACAAGCAAGGCTTCCAGCCAAACAACTTTGGCTGCTTCACTTGTTCTTGAGAATTCCAACTTAGCCAGATATTTCCTCAGCTTGTCTTTCCCACTTGTGGCTGGAGAGTAATCTAAATTTTACACTGAGCTCTGTCCCCAAAGAATGTGCTAGCACCCCAATTGAAAATGATTAACAGCCCAGCACTACAAAGGGAAAAAGAGCAAGGAACAGAATGATGTTGGTAAATTCTGTCCCTCTGTTGGAAAATTTATTTTACTTGTTAATCTTAGCTTTTATGCAATAAGAGAAACTTTACACTTGGATTAATGGTTTGTTAGTAAAATTTCCATGAAAAGCTATTATGACATTAAATGCTTAATGCATTCACATTATTGAGTCATGTAGATCTTTAGACATAGAAACTACCATGCAATAGTTGGTAAGTAATTATCAAGAGTTAACAAAATTATAGTAAAGAAAAAGTCTAAAGTATGTCTGCCTTTATTGAAGCATCATGCATATATAATTATTTAAAACTCTTAAGAAAACTAAATAAGTATAAGGGCAACACAGGGCTTATTTGATTACCAAAAAACTCTTGATCCAGAATACAATTCCTGCCTAAGAAGCACGCCACATCCATCTCAGGTTTAAGATAAGGGTAGGCATAAATAAGTGCAATAAGGTATTTCTCTTAAAATCAGGATTCAGAACTGTTTTCAGGGAATACATTGCAAATCTTGGATAATTAAACACTTCTGTAAGTATTTGTGCCCATATCTCACTTAATAGATTGGGAAATTCAAGCTCAGAGAAGGGAAGATACTTACCCAAGAAAACACAGTAAATTAGTCATTGACCTGAGAATTGAATATATATCTGCTCCCATTCTAATCGAGTACTATTTTCCTCCACTATGCCATGTTATTTTTAGTACTCACTGATTTTAATTATGCACCAACTCAATCACAAGTAAAAGCAAGCACTTCATTTCAATATTTTTGCATAACAACATATAGCAAAGCAGATGTTCACTAAAATGTTATCTAAATAAAGAAGTCACACTTAAGAAGAGAGACAATTGAAAGAGGTGAAACAGAGAGGCAGAAAATCTGGATTTAAGTCTTGGGTATTCCCCATTTGGCTGAGAAGGAAGAGGTAGTGAAAAAGTGGCCAAAGAAATAGAAAGAGTATATCATACTTTCAAGGAAGCCAAGATAGGGACTTGAAAAACTCAGGGACCCAATTCTTTTTTTGGTAAACTCATCATATTTACCTTCTATAACTGTAAGCTTCTTGGGTCAAGAGCACCATTTATATCCTGAGGAATTTTTTTTTTAATTGGCAAACATTTCACCTTTAATGACTAACTTGCAAAGATTTTTTCAGTGTAATCAGTTTGAGGAATTTCAACCATACCGCCAAAGCCATGAATTAACAGATGTTTAATAAGCATTTCTCGATGCTGATAAGAAAAGTTGCCTTGGAATATTTTATGCTCAAGACCAGACATTACTTGGACAAGCCTCAGGCTTATAATGAACAAGACACTCATAGACCCCCCCCCAAAAAAAAAACAGAGGTAGCAGAATCCTCACGAAACTTCTGAAAGATCACACCAAATAGATTAAGAAGAAATTGGGCTTGTCCTTGATTATTGTATAGCACACTATAGATTAAGTAGTAAAACTGATATTGAGGCTAATAATGAACCATCTAGAAATCATAAGTGAATGTGTTATTTCAAGATCCAGTAATAGGCTCCAACTAATAAAGACTCAAGGTGATCAATTCTAGGTTCTGGCTATTCCTCTCTATGTGGAAAATCAGATTATTGGTTTCCAAGGAAGCCCCAGTTATAAAAGGCACATTATCTGTCTTCTACTAAAGTCCAGGAAGAAATGTAGAACATCCATGTCTCTTCTTCCCCTCATCCTCTATTGCTAGTAGCAAGTTTTAAAGTTAAAGCAATCCCCTAATGCTAACAAAATGAAGTTAGAACTAAATCCCATAAACTACTGAGTTTGCATTTCTAACATAAGCTGCATGAAATTCAAGAATACTTACTTTGATGAGCTATCCAATATAAGGAATCTGCATCAATTTTTCCATCTTTTCATTTAATTTCTTTTCAAGTAAAACATTTCATTAACACAAAATAAAGAACCAATTTAGTAGACAAAGTATAAATTTTTTTATAGAGACTTATATCATTACATGTACTAATTAAATTTCTAGTGACACATAATCTGATAAAATGGTGAAATAGTGCTTGCAGCAAACATATTCCACAAGGATTTGGGTCAATTACATATCATTTGACATTTTGGAAATAAATTCTTATTAAGTGGAATGTGATAAATATGGTTTATAGTAACTATGTATAAACCATATAATTAAAATTTAATAACATTTCAACTCTTAAAAATGAGATCTATTTAGGATTTAACATTGTAATGACTTGGAGATAGCATAAAACATCAACTTTTTAAATCATTTTCTGAAAATTCTCATGAAAGGGAGAACATAGTTCTGAAGCTAAAATATATCAATAACGTAATGGAAGTCTCTAGATGACTGAATAAGGAATACAGATGAGAGAGATAAAAGACTTTTTAAATATATTAAAATGCCTCATTCTGACCCCAGTCACAGAGGGGATGAAACGCACAAAGTTTAGTTCTTTAAAATAGCAGCTAATCCAAAAATAATTCATACTATAATCTGGGAATTCACAACTTCTCAAGTCAAATATTGAACTATAACTTTAAGAAAACCTTTGGGAAGTATGTCAATTTAAATTCAATTTAATACACATTTACAGAATGCCTACCAGGGGCTAAGTAGGCTCTGGTAGTAAAAGAACAATAAGACCAAAGTTTCTACCCCTGTGAACTGCAGTCTCCAGGGAAGTCAGATGTGTGCACAGATGTTTGTAGAAAATGTGACGACTGCTATCTACATATGCACATAGTGTTATGAGGGCACAGATGAGAGTTTAATGAATTCAATATGGTTTGAGGCATATCAAGGGATACTACATAGAGAAAGCACCAGAGATCAGTGTTCAGAAATGAGTTCCCCAGGTAGAGTAGTGTAGAAAGGACATTATGGAATATGACATCATGATCAAAGATATAGCAGGACAGAGAATGCTTGGGAAAGAGCCTAGCTGTAGTTCAGGTCATTGATTCTCATTTTGGACTAAGAGAATCAGTCCCATTCAAATATTCCGTGGAGTTAAATGGAAATAAAAGATTCTTAGGTGTTACTTTTAGAGACTCCATTGCATTAGGATGGTTATGTGGCTCAAGCATCTCTAAAATTTCAGATGATTTTGGTGACAGTATTTTTGATTCAGCAGCTCAACATTGGTGACATTTTCAACAAGCATTTCACTTTATTCTGATGAAGGTGGTTGTTCCGGTATACTAAAGCTGCTGGAATGCAATATATTAGAAATGGATTGGCTTTTATAAAGGGGAACTTATTAATTACAAGTTACAATTCTAATGCTGTGAAAATATCCAAATTAAGGCGCAACGAAAAGGATACCTACTCTCAAGAAAGACTGATCACATCTGAGTTTTCTCTGTCACATGAGTAGGCATACAGTGATGTGTCCTGTCATTCTCTCCCAGTTTCTGGGTTCAAATGGCTCGCTCAGCTTCTTCTTTATCTCCAGACATCTGTGCCTCTTGCTTTCATCTCTCTGGCCTTGGTATTATCTCTGAGCTCTCTATATATTTTCTGCTTTTTATTCTCTTCAAAGAGGACTCCATGAAGTTCAAGAACTTCATGTAAAAGGATTAAGACCCAACTTGAATGGGAGGGGTCACATCTCCATGGAATCAACCCAATCCAAAGTTCCCACCCAACAATAGGTCTGCCCCCACAAGTCTGGATTAAAAGAACATGGCTTTTCAGGAGTGCATAACAGTTTCAAACCAGCACAGTGGTACCTATACCATATCGGAAAATGTTTACCTTAGGGTGCTGGAAGGAAAATGACTTGAATTAAGGCAGGGCAAAACCTTAGGGCAGTGTAAAAATGTGGAAATTTTAGTATTTCATGCTAAGGAGCTTGGTCTTTATTTGTTAAGCAATGGGAAGTTAGCAAAAACATAGTGGTGGAGCTCTTCCAGGAAGATGGCCAAGTAGAGTAGCTCAGGATTAGCCCTGCTTCACGGAAAAGTTAGAGAAGGGACAGAAGGGTGACAGGTGGCAATTCGGGGGTGTGGCTGATCTGGGACAGCCTTCTGCACCTCATAGGGCACCTTGGTTGCAGAGGCCAAGGAACTGAGAGGCAGAAAACAGGAGCTTGGCATGGAGGTTTGGAGCCCGTGGGAGTGCACGGATGGGAACCGGGGACTAGGAAGCAAGCCAAGCTGTGTTCTTTGGGTGCACTACCCTCACCATCGCAGCCCCATGACCAGCAAATCACTCCACACATCACATATCTGAATGTGGTCACCTGCTCCTGTTCACCGTGCTCCAGGTGCCCCCACCGTACCAACCTCCAGTGCACATACCTGCCCCTCACCCCCACCCCACCCCAAGTGAAGCCCAACCCACCTCTCCTGCACCCCTCCCGAGCACTACCTTCCCTTCCCTGTTCCCTGCAGACTGTTGCCAGCACATAAAGCATGTGGGCACTAATCTCCATACCCAGGCTACCCCTGCCCCACTGCCCATAGTATTGCACAGCCTCACCTTGCTCCTTCGACCTCTGCACATGAATTTATGGCACTCCTAGGCCCACACAGGTGCACGGGCCCCCAATCAAGTAATTCAGCTCTGGGAGCCTCACTTTACAGCAGTCCTAGAACTGCACATGTGCATGTCCCTCAACCACACTTCCCAGCTCTGAGAAAGTGCTGACCTGCACAACCAGGTTACATTAGTCCCCCAATCCACAAAGGCATAACACCAACCTGCTGCCATAGCTCTACACATGCGCACAAAGGACCCTGTGCCTTAGACCAGCACACACCAGAGTTACACCCCCCATACCAGTGCACCACCACAGCTACATCCTCCATGGCCACTGATTATCACAAGCATCAGCATTATATCCCCAACCTGATCCTATACCTTCCCTGAAACAAATCACTGCACTGACTGCCCCCATAACCTGCTCCCTGCTGCACAACCATCTGGCAAACACAAGATCTTAGATTACTGAAAGAAATCAATTTCAAAAGTTTATCAATCAAGATATTTACATGCCACGAAGACAGCAGAAGATCACAATGCAGACAGATATAGCCCTACCTAATGACCAAATTAAAACATCAGAAGAGACACAGACATTGAAACAACTAATCAAAGATGTTCATGCAACTCTACTTAATAAAATAAGTGGGACAGCAAATGACATAAAGGAGATCAAGAAGACAGAAGAAGAGCATAAAGAGGAATTTGAAAGAATAAGTAGAAAATTAGCAGATATCACAGAGATTAAAGACTCTGCTAACCAAACATAAAACATACTAGATGGACATGACACCAGATTTGAAGAGACAGAAGAAAGAATAAGTGATTTAGAGGACAGGATAACTGACTTCGAAACTAAAACAGCAAATGACAAAAAAGATGGAAAAATTGAATTGGATCTCAGGGAAATGATGGACAAAACAAAGCATGCACATTTAAGAATCATTGGTGTCCCAGAGGAGAAGAGAGGACTAAAGGGTTAGGAAGAGTAATTAAGGATATAATGGGGGAAAACTCCCCAACCCTCATAAAGGACATAAATATACAAGTCAAAGAAGCCCAAAGAACTCCAAAAAGAATAAATCCAAATAGGCCTTCCCCAAGGCACATACTAATCAGTCTGTCAAATGTTGAAGAGAAGCAGAAAATCTTGAAAGCAGCAAGAGAAAAACAATCTACTACAGACAAGGGAAACCAAATAAGAATGAATTCAGACTACTCATCTAGCACCCTGGAGGTGAGAAGACAGTGGTATGATATAGTCAAGATCCTGAAAGAGAAAGCCCTCCAGCCAAGAATTCTGCACCCAGCCAAATTGACCTTCAAAACTGAGGGAGAGATTAAAGTTTTCACAGAAAAAGAAGTGCTGAAAGAATTTGTCAACATGAGACTGGCCCTACAAGAAATACTAAAAGAAGTTCTGCCAGCTGAAAAAAAAAAAGACAAGAGAGGGAGGTCTGGAGGAGGGCACAGAATTGAAGGGTACACTAAAGGTAATTTAAAGAATTCAAAGAGAAAGAGTGAAAAGAATATATAGAACTCACAAATATAAAATATAAGATGGTGGAATCAAGAAATGCCTTTTAAGTAATAACTTTGAATGTTAACATGCTAAATTTACCAATTAAAAAATGCAGATTGGCAGAATGGATTAAGAAACATAATGCAGCTATATACTGCTTACAAGAGACTCACCTTAGACACAAGGATACAAATAGATTTAAAGTGAAAGGATGGAAAAAGATTTTCTATGCAAGTTGTAACCAAAAGAAAACAGGAGTAGCTATACTAATATGGAAAAAATAGTCTTTAAATGTAAAGACATCATAAGAGTCAAAGAAGGACACTATATATTAATTAAAGGGTCAATTCACCAAGAAGATACAACAATCATAAATGTTTATGATCTGTGCCAGTTTGAATCTGTGGTGGACCCCAAAAAAGTCATGTCCTTTAATCCTCATTCAGTATTGCTGGGTGGGAGCATTTTGATTGTTCCCATGGAAATGTGACCCACCCAATTGTGGGTGGTAACTTTTGATAGATGATTTCTATGGAGGTGTGCCTCCACCCACTGAAAGTGGAGTTGCTTACTGGAATACTTTAAAAGAGGAAACATTTTGGAGAGTCCCTTTTTGTAGAGCGACAAGAAAGCCAGCGGACGTTGCCATGTTTGCCATGTGCTCTTCCAGCTGAGAGAGAAACATTGAACATCATCAACCTTTTTGAATCAAGGCATCTTTCCCTGGATGCCTTAAATTGGACATTTCTATAAACTTACTTTAATTGGGACAGTTTCTCAATCTTAGAACAGTAAAATTGTAACTTACTGAATTCCCCATTTTAAAAGCCATTCCATTTCTGATATATTGCATTCTGGCTGCTAGCAAACTAGAACATGATCCTAATTATAGAGCTCCAAAGTACATGAGACAGACATTGGCAAGACTGAAGGAAGCGTAGATGTTTCAACAATAATAGTAGGAGACTTAAATACACCACTCTTCTCTATAGATAGAACAACCAAACAGAAGATCAACAAGGATATAGAGAAGTTAAATAACTTGATAAATGAGTTAGACCTTACAGACATATATAGGTCATTGCACTCCAAAGCACAAAGATATACATTCTTCATTAGATTTCATGAATCATTCTCCAGGCTCGATCATATGCAGGGGCACAAAACAGGTCTTTATAAATTTTAAAACACTGAAATTATTCACAGCACTTTCTCTGATCAAAAAGATATGGAGCTGGATCTCAATAACCACCAAAAAACAAGAAAATTCACAAATATATGGAGATTAAATAACACACTCTTAAACAACCAGTGGGTCAAAAAAGAAATTGATAAAGAAATCAATACTATCTGGAGATGAATGAAAATGAGAATACAACTTATCAGAACTTATGGGATATGGCAGAGGCTGTGCTGAGAGGGAAATTTATTACCCTAAATGCCTATATTAAAAAAACAAGAGGGAATGCACAGGTGGTTCAGTGGTAATATGCTCACCTTTCATGCAGGAGACATGGGTTCGACTTCCAGACCATGCACCCCCCACACACACAAAAAAATAAAGAGTCAAAATTGAGAATTTAATGGCACACCTGGAGGAACTTGAGAAAGAACAACAAATTAACCCCAACGCAAATAGAAGAAGAGAAATAACAAAGATTAAAGCAGAGATAACTAAGTGGGAGAACAAAAGAGCAATAGAAAGAATCAATAAAATCAAAAGTTGGTTCTTTGAGAAAATCAATAAAATAGAGGGGCCACTAGCAAGACCAACAAAGAAAAAAAATAGAGAGGATGCAAATAAACAAAATCAGAAATGAGAAGGTCTGTGCTACCAAAGACCCTGAAGAAATCATAAGAGGATACTATGAACAACTATATGCAAACAAACTAGACAACTTAGATGAAATGGACAAATTCTTGGAGATGCACAAACAAGTTACACTGACTCAGGAAGAAATAGAAGATCTCAACAAACCAATCACAAGTATAGAAATTCAATCAGTCATCAAAAATCTTCCTACAAAGAAAAGCCCATGGCCAGATGGCTTCACAGGGGAATTTTATCAAACATTCCAAAAAGAACTAACACCAATCCTGTTCAAACTCTTCAAAAAAGTTGAGGAAAAAAGAACTCTACCTAACTCATTTTTGAAGCTAATATTTTAATACCAAAACCAGGTAAAGATGGTATGAGAAAGGAAAATTACAGGCCTATCTCCCTAATGAACATAGATGCAAAAATTCTGCATAAAATACTAGCAAATCAAATCCAACAACACATTAAAAGAATTATACAAGGTGACAAAGTGGGATTTATACCAGGAATGCAAAGATGGTTCAACAGGAGAAAATCAATTAATGTAATAGAGCACATTAACAAATCGAAAGGGAAAAGGCACATGATCATCTCGATTGATGCTGAAAAAGCATTCGACAAAATTCAGCATCCTTTTCTGATAAAATAACATTCCAAAATATAGGAAGCAAAGGTAACTACCTCAGTATGATGAAAGGAATATATAAAAAACCAATAGCAAGAATGGTACTCAATGGAGAGTGACTGAACACTTTCCCCCTCATATCAGAAACAAGACAAGGATGCCCACTGTCACCAATATTATTCAACATTGTGCTAGAAGTTCTAGCTAGGGCAATCAGGCAGGATAAAGAAATAAAAGGCATCCAAATTGGAAAAGAAGAAGTAAAACTCTCATTATTTGCAGATGATATTACACTATACTTGGAAGATACTGATAATCTACAGCAAAGTTATTTGAGCAAATAAACAAATTCAGTAAGGTGGTGGGATATAAAATTAATGTGCAAAAATCAGTAATATTTCTATAGACAAGTAATGACCAAATTGAGGAGTCAGTTAAGGAAAAAAATCCATTCAAAATAACAACTAAAAGAATCAAGTACTTAGAGTGCAGAAATAGACCACCAAATCTATGGTCAACTGATTTTTGACAAGGTCCTGAAGTCGACTGAACTGAAACAAAAGAGTCCTTTCAATAATTGGGCATGGAAGAACTGGATATCAATGGCCAAAAGAATCAAAGTAGACCCATATCTTACACCGTACACAAAAATTAACTCAAAGTAGATCAAATACCTAAATATAAGAACTAGCACCATAAAGCTTCTTGAAGAAAATATAGGGAACCAGCTTCAAGACCTAGTAATAGCAGGTAGCTTCCTAAACTTTACACCCAAAGCACAAGCAACAAAAGAGAAAATAGATAAATGAGAACTTCTGCACCTCCAAAGACTTTGTCAAAAAGGTGAAAAGGCAGCCAACTCAATGGGAGAAAATATTTGGAAATCAAATACGAGACGAAGGTTTGATTTCCTGTATATACAAAGAAATCATACAACTCAACAACAAAAGAACAAACAACGCAATTATAAAATGGACTAAAGATAAGAATAGGCATTTTTCTGAAAAGCAAGTAAGATGGCTCAAAAGCACATGAAGGGATACTCATTTTCACTGACTATAAGCGAAATGCAGATCAAGACTACAATGCGATACACCTCACACCTATAAGAATGGCTGCTATTAAACAAACAGGATACTACAAATGTTGGACTGAATGTGGAGAAACTGGGGCACTTATGCACTGCTGGTGGGAATGTATAATGGTGCAGCCACTATGGAAGACTGTTTGGTGGTTCCTTAGGAAGCTAAATATCGAATTGTCCTATGACCCAGCAATAGCACTACTTAGTATATACCCAGAAGATCTGAAAGCAATGACACAAACAGACATTTTCACACTGATGTTCATAGCAACATTATTCACAATTGCCCAAAGATGTAAACAAACCAAATGGCCATCAACAAATGAGTGGATCAACAAAATGTTTTATATACATACGATGGAATATTATGCAGCAGTAAGACAAAATGATGTCCTGAAGCACATGACAAGATGGATGAGCCTTAAGGGCATAATGCTGAATGAAATTAGCTGGACACAAAAGGACAGATACTGAATAAGTCCACTTTTATGACCAGCATAATGATATAATCAGAGGCTTATAATACAGAATTTAGGGGACTTAGAGATACATAGAAACTAAAGATGAGTGAACTGTTAGCTAATGAGGTTGAACTCCAATGTAAGGGAATAAATAGTAGTGAAGGTGGTTCTCCAGTGAGTCTATAAGTAATATTACCATATTGAAGATGAACAAGATTTAAAGGGGTTGTATAGACCTATGTGTCCCAGGGATTCACACTAGAAATATGAATTAGTTCTCACAAGAATTACTTCAAAGATAAGATTCTTGTACAAACAGTGTTTAAGTTTAGGGTACAGGGGAAACTGCTACTGCATGCTATGGGCTATGCTCAAAAGAAAACTATCAGCACTAGCACAGCAAAAGCAGACGTAAATAATGGGGGAAGGGACAAGTGTAAGGAGGAGGTTTAGATTTCCTATTTGGCGAGGGGGTGTTTATTGGTTTTCTTTCTCTTGGGAACAATGAAATTATCAAACATTGAGAATGTTGATGGACTGTGGACTTTGTGCTCTCTACATGATGCCCAATGAATGCAGGTGGCTGAAGGATGCACAGATGGAGAAGTAGATTGTTGGACAATGGTGTGTACTTATGAACCAAGGTTGTCTTGCTACAGAGAGAAGCAAAGTTGTGAGGTATGCAACAATGTGAATGAACATGTGGGACATTTGGTGAGACAAACAAAGCCAGAAACAAAAGAACAACAATAGTATGGTCACATTTAGAAAATACTAATAAGAAAACAGGGGCATATATTGGAAGTTTTCAAAGCAGACACATTAAGTCCAGGTGGTGATTATTGTTTCTGGATTTTGAGAGGCTGTTTTATATATATATATATATATATATATATATATATATATATATGCTGATATTTAGAGATCAGAACAAAGCTGAACAGGTTGGGGTTAAAGTAATTCAGAACCTAGGGGAAAGGAAAACAGTGTGTATATTATAGAACCACACATACTTTTTGAGACCATTGGAAGAAAGGTTTATTTGATCTGGAACTGAGATTTTCTGTAGTGCATAATCTAATTCAACCTATCTGTATAGCTCATTTGAACAATTGAAACAGAGGGAGCACAGAATAAGAAAGAGGCCCTTTAGTCCTATATAGAGTGTTGTATTGCCAGGATACATCCTAGAGTATATTAAGCAGATAATCAAAAAGTACTGGCAAAGTCCCCTGAGGGATGGGAGAAAGAATATGGACCTATTAAAATTTACCATCAGGGAATCCCCCGATACTGTGTCAAACTTTAGGTAAACCCAAGTCAATAGGCCATGCCCTCGATCATGAAGCTTACTCTTGTAAAGCTTATGTAGGTAGTATAGAAGCTTAGACTACCTATAGGCATGCCAAAGAGTTACTTCTGGCGGACCTCTATTGTTGCTGAGATGTGGCCTCAGTCTCTCTAAGCCCAACTCTGCAAGTGAAATCACTGCCTTCCTCCCTATGTGGGACATGACATCCAGGGGTGAAAGTCTCCCTGGCAACATGGGAGATGACTCCCAGGGATGAATGCAGACCTGGTACCATGGGATCAACAATTGCATCCTGATCAAAAGGGGGGAAAGAAGTGTAATTAATAAAATATCAGTGGCAGAGAGAGTTCAAATAGAGTTGAGAAGCTACTCTGGAGGTTGCTCTTACACAATCTTCAGTTAGACCTTGCTACCTATCATAATCTGCAAAACCCCAATCAGCAGCATTCCAGCAAATCCTAAAGAACACCTAAGGCAATATATATAAGATTCCACAAGGGTTCCATGCACTATAGTAACTTTCCAGAAGCCTACAACCTCCAGATGGGTCCCTGGTCCAGATAACTCCTGAAACCTAGTCCAGCCTCTCCAGAATGTCAGTTAGCTTCATCTCCTTACACAATATTAGTGACAGACTCTTCCCATATTAACCCATGACATTGTAACCCATGTTAAAGTTTGAAATACATTCTACAACTAATTGTGGTGCTGTGCTTTGAAATTTATTGCTCTTTCATATATGTTATTTTTCACAAAAAAGAAAAAAAAAGTTGATTGTGATGGAAAAAAATATATATATATACATATATATATATTCCTTCTAGCCACCTATATTCTGGAGCAGCTAGAAGCAAAAATCTGTGAGCATTGTGTGGTAGCCCATGACAAACTCTGAGATCCTGTAACTGCTGTAACACACCTTGAAAGTTATATAATTATACAATCATCTTCAGCAGTCAATGCTACAGGAACATAGTTCAACACTTGCAGGTACTTCCCTCTAGCTTCTCTAATACACCTTAATCTAGAAAGGGATATCTATATAATGCATAAGAATAACCTCCAGGATAATCTCTCAGCTCTGTTTGAAATCTCTTGCCGACTGAAATTTTATCTTGTCTCATTTCTCTATCCCCCCTTTTGGTTCAGAAGGCTACAAGTAATCCTATAGCTACTTGTTGAAGAGTGCTTTGAAAACTATTGCTTTTTACTTTCTTTGCTTTATATATATGTTATATTATGCAATAATTTTTTTAATAGCTGAAAATAAGATCAGTTTTCAATTAGAAATACAAATGAAGTAGATCTGGTTAGGACTAAGGTACATCCGACTAAAGAGTAAAGGATGATATTGACTGTGTTTTCAAACTTCAACTTCTCTGTGAGACCAAAGGAAAATACTTAAATTTGATGGAAAATTCATATTTTCTATAGCACCCTACGTAATTTAGCTTGTATGGTCAGTTTATGCAAACACAATAATTATGCAGAACCATGAGTAGGGAGTGAGATCTTTTTTTTTTTTTAATTTTTTGTACATGGGTAGGCACCGGGAATTGAACCCAGGTCCTTTGGCATGGCAGGCAAGTGTTCTTGCCGCTGAGCCACCGTGGCCCGGGAGTGAGATCTTGATGGCTTGTAGAGGAAAGTGTGATGCCCCAATGCATCCCAAAGTAATTTGGTCAGAAAATAAAGTATTTGCAAAGTACCCTTGAGGGACTGGGGAAAATGTGGAAATATTAAACTTCCCCTCTTGGGGAATTCGTGGTATTCTCTTAAACATTGCAGACTACCAATTTAACAGGCCAAGCCCTTGATCTTGGGGCTTAACTTTATGAAACTTATTCCTGCAAAGGAGAAGCTAAGCCTACTTATAAATATGCCTAACAGTCACTCCCAGAGAGCATCTTTTGTTGCTCAGATGTGGCCTATCTCTCTAAGCCAACTTGGCAGGTGAACTCACTGCCCTCCCCCTTACATGGATCATGAATCCCAGGGGTATAAATCTCCCTGGCAACATGGGACCAAACTCCCAGAATTTGCCAGGACCCAGCATCATGGGATTGAGAAAGCCTTCTTGACCAAAAGGGGGAAGAGAGAAATGAGACAAGATAAAATTTCAGTGGTTGAAAGATTTCAAACAGAGTTGGGAAGTTATCCTGGAGGTTATTCTTATGCATTATATATATATATATATATATATATATATATATATATATATATATTCCTTTTTTGTTTATGCTATATTGGAGTGGCTACAAGGAAGTACCTACAAGTGTTGAACTGTGTTCTTGTAGCCTTGATTCTTGAAGACGATTGTTTGATTACATACCTTTCAGGGTGTGACTATGTGATAGTGAAGACCTAGTGACTGACACTCCCTTTTTCCAGTGTATGGACAGATGAGTAAGAATTTAAAAGCAAAAAATAAATAAATAATAGGGGGATAAGGGGTATGGGATGTTTTAGGTGTACTTTTTATTTTTATTTTTATTTTTTTGAAGTAATGAAAATGTTCAAAAATTATTGTGGTGTACTGGGTAAAGGATGATTTGGCCCATATTTTCAAACTTTAACCTCTGTGTGAGATCAAAGGAAGAGATGTTTATTTGATGGAGAGTTTATATTTTTGGTAGCACACTATGTATTGTCAGTTTACTTGAACACCATAATTACATGGAATCTTGAAAATGGCGTGAGATCTTATTGGTTTGTACAGGTTAGTGTGATGCCCCGATATATCCCAGAGTAATTGGGGCAGAGGATAAAAAAGTATTTGCAAAGTCCCATTGGTGGGCTGGGGAGAAAGGAGGAAATATTCAACTTCCCCATCTGGGAAATTCCTGATATTCTCACAAGCAGTGGGGACAACTAATTCAATAGGTTGAGCCCTCAGTCTTGGGGGCTTGCCCCTATGAGACTATTCTTACAAGGAGGGGCTAAACTTACTGTTAATTATGCCTAAGAGTCATGCCCCCGATAGCCTCTTTTGTTTCTTAGGTGTGGCCTCTCTCTCTAAGCCAACTTCGGGAGCGAACTCACTGCTTTCCTCTCTACATGAGACATGACTCCCAGGTGCAAATCCCCCTGGCAACATGGGACCTGACTCCCAGGGATGAGTTGGAACCTGGCATTATTGGAAGAATAAAGCCTTCTTGACCTAAAGGGGGAAGAGAGAAATGAGACAAAATAAAATCTCAGTGACTGAGAGATTTCAAACAGAGTCAAAAGGTTATCCTGGAGGTTATTCTTACACATTATACAGATATCCCTTTTTAGTTTATGGTGTATTAGAATGGCTAGAGGGAAGTACCTGAAACTGTTGAACTGCATTCCAATAACCTTGATTCTTGAAGAAGACTGTAAAACTATTGTATTAGTTAGCGTTCTCTAGAGAAACAGAATCAACAGGGAACACTTGCAAATATAAAATTTATAAAAGTGTCTCACATGACCACAGGAATGCAGAGTCCAAAATCCACAGGGCAGGCTGTGAAACTGATGACTCCAATGGAGGGTCTGGATGAACTCCACAGGAGAAGCTCACCAGCCGAAGCAGGAATGAAACCTGTCTCCTCTGAATCCTCCTTAAAAGGCTTCCCATGATTAGATTAAGCATCACTCATTGCAGAAGACACTCCCCTTTGGCTGATTACAAATGGAATCAGCTGTGGATGCAGCTGACGTGATCATGAACTAATTCTATGAAATGTCCTCATTGCAACAGACAGGCCATCACTTGCCCAACCAGATAAACAGGTACCACAACTTGGCCAAGTTGACACATGTCCCTGACCATGACAGTCCACCCCTTTCAACTTGGCAGCTATATATATATATCACCTTAAACCGTACTTATTTTCCAAATGAAAACAATACAACACACATTTTTTTCTTTTACCTGACAATACTCAATTGTCCTGCATATACTGGAAACACATTAAATCTCTCCAGAATAGGGGTAACATTCATTCTTAAACTTGATAACTTACAACTTAAATAGTATAACATGAACAAAACAGCATTACAGTCCTCGTTTCTGTAACTGATCACGTGGTCGAAGTTCATATTTATCACTTCCTTCTTCCACTACCCATTCCATGTTCCCTTTACCCTCAGCAAGCACTTCAGCTGGCCGTGGTTCTTTGCCTGGTGGGGTGACCCAAACCTTCAGTCCTGAAGTTTCAGAGCCATTAGTAGTCCTGCCTGGATTGCGTTGTTGCAGTATTCCATTGATTTTAATCACAGGGCATGGTAGTACTAAAAGATGCCCTAGGGGATCTCCTAATTCCAAGAAAACTCTTCTTTACCTCCATTATGTAGTTGCAGTCCTACTTCCTCCTGATAGTCAGGGTCAATTACCCCAGACAATAATGTAATCCCCTTCTTGGCTTGTTGATCCAGTGGCATAAGTAGCCCAAAGTGACCAGGTGGCAGTCTTAACTTCCAAATCTGTGGAATCATGGTTGTTTCTCCTGGAGGAAGCACACTCCATTTTGGAACTAAAACCTGTAGACCAGCAGAGCTCAGGGTAGCAGGTACAGGAAGCAAAAATTTTCCTAGTAGATCACTAAGGGTAATAGTTAGTGGTACCACACCCATTTCCACCCTTTGGTTCCTGGACCCATGGATCCTGGCTATGGGAGAAACAGCACCATATAGCGGACACTGATTCAGAGCATATACAGCTTCCTGGAGAACATTACCCCAGCCTTTCAAGGTATTGCCACTTAGTTGGCACCGTAATTGAGTTTTCAAAAGGCCATTCCACCGTTCTATCAATCCAGCTGCTTCTGGATGATGGGGAACATGGTAAGACCAGAGAACTCCATGAGCATGTGCCTATTCCCGCACTTCATTTGCTGTGAAGTGTGTTCCTTGATCCGAAGCAATGCTATGTGGAATACCATGATGATGGATAAGGCATTCTGTAAGCCCACGGATGGTAGTTTTGGCAGAAGCATTGCATGCAGGGAAAGTAAACCCATATCCAGAGTATGTGTCTATTCCAGTTAGAACAAATCGCTGCCCCTTCCATGAAGGGAGTGGTCCAATGTAATCAACCTGACACCATGTAGCTGGCTGGTCACCTTGGGGAATGGTGCCATATCCAGGGCTGAGTGTGGGTCTCTGCTGCTGGCAGAATGGGCACTCAGCAGTGGCTGTAGCCAGGTCAGCCTTGGTGAGTGGAAGTCCATGTTGCTGACCCAATGCATAACCTCCATCCCTACCACCATGATCACTTTGTTCATGAGCCCATTGGGCAATGACAAGAGTTGCTGGGGAAAGAGATTGACTGATATCCACAGAACAGGTCATCTTATCCACTTGATTATTAAAATCTTCCTCTGCTGAAGTCACCCCCTGGTGTGCATTCACATGGGACACAAATATCTTCATGTTTTTAGCCCACTCAGAAAGGTCTATCCACATACTTCTTCCCCAGACCTCTTTGTCACCAATTTTCCAATTATGGTCTTTCCAAGTCCCTGACCATCCAGCCAAACCATTAGCATCAGCCCATGAGTCAGTATACAAACGCACCTCTGGCCAGTTTTCCTTCCAAACAAAATGAACAACCAGGTGCACTGCTCGAAGTTCTGCCCACTGGGAGGATTTCCCCTCACCACTGTCCTTCAAGGACACCCCAGAAAGGGGTTGTAATGCTGCAGCTGTCCACTTTCGGGTGGTACCTGCATATCATGCTGAACCATCTGTAAACCAGGCCCAAGTTTTCTCTTCCTCAGTCAATTCACTGTAAGGAACTCCCCAAGAGGCCATAGCTCTGGTCTGGGAAAGAGAAGGTAATGTGGCAGTGTAACCAGCTTCTCCCCCAAAGGGACCTGGCCTCCCCTTCATTCAAGGACTGGCCTCCCCTTCATTCAGCGCAATCCAGGCAGGACTACTAATGGCTCTGAAACTTCAGGACTGAAGGTTTGGGTCACCCCACCAGGCAAAGAACCACGGCCAGCTGAAGTGCTTGCTGAGGGTAAAGGGAACATGGAATGGGTAGTGGAAGAAGGAAGTGATAAATATGAACTTCGACCACGTGATCAGTTACATGAAGAAGTGGCACAAATGCCCATGGTTTCCACTCCTACCACATTACCTTCTCTTTCCCAGACCAGAGCTATGGCCTCTTGGGGAGTTCCTTACAGTGAATTGACTGAGGAAGAGAAAACTCGGGCCTGGTTTACAGATGGTTCAGCACGATATGCAGGTACCACCCGAAAGTGGACAGCTGCAGCATTACA
>PVIY010027525.1:0-34007 GCA_004026745.1 Myrmecophaga tridactyla
TATTTAAAAATCCTAACAAGGACATAACTTGGATTTTAGCCAGGTGAAATAAAATTCTACCTAAAAAAATGAAATGATTAACATGGAAAGATAATTTGATGATAAAATCTTCACATTTCAAAACTTATTCAAACATATCATTAAAGATAAAAATAGATTCTCTAACATTCATATTGAGTTTTGTCTTGTTGAGTGGTAATTGGAGAATTCCAGAGTTTCTTGAGCCTGAGCAATTTGAAGGGAGCAATTTATAATCAACCATGTTTGTATTGCTTCTTTGTAGACACATCATAACTGCCATGGGAAGAATGAATTCTAGAATTAACTCTCAGTTGGCACCGATGTAATTAGGTTTGAGGTCCACTGCCCACACACACCCGGAACAAATTCTCAGCACCAGGTAGAAGTGTTTTCTATTTTCTCCCATTAGAGAGACTTGATCCTGAAAAAAAAAAAAGAATGGTGTTTTTTTTTCTGAAGCAGTTTACAAAATTTACTCAAGGACATTAATCGGGGATCAAATTTAATGTCTCCATGTAAATTTTACAAGGATATTTTTCAGGATACAATTGGCTTTTCATTAATCAACTTTGTTCCTTTTTCCTCCCTGCCTTTTACCCCTGAACCAATTAAATCTATAAATCCATATCTGTCTGCACAATGTTTTTTTCTTCTATTAACACAAAGAGTCCCTCCTTTAGTCAAAGATCAGATCTTTGCCATGCAAACCAGATCCCACCACCTCGTGTGTTCTCAGGGACCTCACTCCATTGCTTATCTCCTCTAACTCAGCTTCTTCAACCTCTTCCTTGAGGATCCTTCCAACGAGCATTTAAACAAGAATAAGCATGTCCCACATTTATTTTTATAACTTACTCCCGGTCCTACCTTACTCCACTTCATAACCAAACCTTTTAAAGGCAATTTCTCATTCACTCAACTAAAATGTATTTATCGTGTGCCTGCTAGGTACAGGTATAAAACAATGCCTTCTGTATGTCAGGTACTATTCAAGGCCTTTGGTGAATAAAACTGACAGAAATTTCTGCCCTAGGAAAAAAAAAAGCAAAAAAAAAAAAAAGTGGGGGGGGATGATGAAAAGTAGACAAGGTGAATGGGGAGAATAGTTGATAGAGGAGGCATTGCAATTTAAATTGGGTGATCAAGCAGATCTCATTGAGAGGATACTTCTCAAATTCCCATTCTTCTTTTCTTTTTATTCTTATTTTAATGGGATTTTTTGGCTTGTGTTTTCTGGAATCACAGGGGATGAAAGTTACATGACATCCATTTCTCACATATTGTGTATGGGACAATATCATTAGTAGTTGTCACTTTCACTGTGCTCATTTTATTTCATTTGGTTTTCTTCTCTTTGTTCCTGATTCCCAGGCTCCTGGAAACAGACAATCACTCTGACATGTCTGGAATATATTTTTGAACTTTGTGTATGCATCTATGTGTGTGTGTTTAAGAGAGAGAGAGAGTATATATAAAATAGTTGTTTGTGTACTTGTTTTAATTTGCATCCATGATTTTCTGCAATAAAGCTCTTTCTGTTTATAAAATTTGGGGGGAAATAGAACATACAATATATAAAACAGATAAACATAATTTAAATAGTATCACAATATAATGAATAACCATGAATCCACCACTCAATTTAAGGAAAAAAGGTATGCCAGTAATTGGAAGTCCATTTGCATCTCTCCTTTAATTCATCCCTTGACCTCCTCAAAAGAGGGAAGCACTTTTTGTAACTGAGGAATGAGGATTTAAGGGATGATTTTGTTTACTGAATCATCATATAGATACTTCTTCTTGCTTCCTGGTGTATTGGAGTGGACAGAGAAATTCCTGAAACCTCTCAATTGTAATCCAGCTGCCTCTGATAATGATTGATTACCCTTTATCTTCTGCCCCTCTGATTATAAAAACCTTGTGACTAACCTTCATTTGTACCCAGTTATCCAGATTTTCAACTTGTAATCATTAAGACAACCCCTATGTTTATTAATGAATTTTCTTGGGTCAGCCCAGAACTAATCCACCCCAAGTCCAAAGTTATCTTTGATAATGAAGACTGGATCTAACCAAAATGGGCCCATCTGACATGTGCAGCAGCTTAGACTTTAATCAACAAGTCACCTATACCTCATTCTACCATGTTCTTACATAACATTGTGTGACTAAGCGTATAATTAATCTGCACATGCTCAATAATTAGATCACCTTAATGACATCATCTGGGGCCACGGTGCTCATTATCCTAAACCCTGTCCATCTTTTTCTCTAATAAAATTATCAGAATTACTGCAGTTTGGGGAGACAGATTTTGAGCCGATAGGCCATCGGCTCTCCCGCTACATGCCTAGCAATAAACTCTTTCTGTCTTTGAAACCCCGGTGTCTCGTAATTGGTTATTGAGTGCGTCGGGCAAAAGAATACAAAGGCTTTGTCTGGTAACAGTATTCGGAAATTTATATTAATAATCCCTTACTTTTATTTACTGGTCTGGTTATACCTGTGAATGTGTACCATATTTTGCTTTGTTTTGCCTGTTTTTGAAATTTCTATAAATAGAAACAAAATATATATATTCTGTCACTTGTTTCTTTTATCAGTAGTCTAAGAAAGATAAACCTTCCTTTATTAGCATTTTAATTAAGCTCTGATCTGTAAAATTCATATTTACATTCAGTTTTGGATATATTTTAATTTTCCTTGAGTTGTTGATATGTTCTAAATTTTTCCAAAAGTATAGAATTTCTCTAGTTTTGTTTATTTTTGGTTTTTTGATCATTGATTTCTAAATTACGCTAAGGTTAGAAACTAAGGTTTGTGTATGCTTCAAAATAATGTGTAAACTCCAATTGTGAGCTCCTCTCACCATCTTCCAAAATATTTTTTCCTCCCCTTTTTTATTATCTATAAATTAAGCATTATAACCGTTTTATGATTAACTACATATTTCCCAGTATCTCTAGAATTACTTTTCCTTGCATTCCAGCATTCTGTGTGGGATCACTTTTTCTCATGCTTGAAGTTTTTCCTTTAGACTTGCATTAGTGAGAATCTTTGGCTTCCATCTGTGCTGTTAAGAAGTCAGCTATATAATTGTCATTCTTTTAAAGCTTATCTTTTCCTTATTTTTTTATACAGTTGTATTATAATCTTTCTTAGCATAGATTTATTTTTATATTTTATTACTTAGGTCTCATTGGGCTTCTTGCGTCTGAGGGTTGATAGCTTTCAACAATTTTGGAAAATCTTCAGCTATTCTCTGTTCAAATATGGCTGCTGCTTCATTATCTCTTTTATCTCATTCTGTACCTCTAATTCCATATATGTTGGATCTTGTTATTCTACAATTTTTTACTTTTAACCCGTTATATCTTTAACCCTTTATTTTTTGTTTGTCTTAGGATAGTTTCTTCAAGCACATCTTCCAGTTCTCTAAGTAACTTTCTTTAGTTGTCTGTTTAGCCATCCACATTTATTTATCATTATATTTTCTTAAATTTCTGGAAACTTTTATTCTATTCCAAATGTTTATTTAGAATCTTTTGATCTTGCTCATATTTGAAACTTGAACTTATTTCAGCATATTAAATTTTTGTCTGATAATTTCAATATTTAATATTTGAGAATCAGGTGCTCTTTGCTCTCTTCCACTGTCTCCCACTCTTGGTGACTCATTTCTTTGCATTTGTAATTTTTGAGTGGAAACTGCTCATCTTCCTCAGAACTTTAGAAACTGTTCCTCTAAAGATAATTCACCCTTGCTTATGCAAATTGCCTTCAAACCAAATATTTAAAAAATAAATCCTGAGATTTCACAAACCTCAAAGGTAGTATTAATTCAGGTAATAAATTTATTTGAAGGATGGATTGTGGCTGTGTATTCTCTATGGAGACTTTCAATTTTTCTCTCTTTAGAGCACTTGGGTCTAAAAATATAATTTTCCACAGTGTATCTCCTGCACAGTTGATTCATTTCTGATACTAAGAGTATAACTCTTTTGGGCCTCAGCATTTTGTAGGGATCTCTGAGTAGAATCCTAATTCTGAAAAGGCTTTAATCCTTATCCTTTGTCCTCTTTCCTTTCTAGCTATCAGTGTGGAAGTTTAAGATTTCTAGAGTTCATCTGAAATTCTCAGGGAAAAAGGCATCTTTGGCATTTAATTATCTTACAAGGTGTCTGCTTTTACTTTATTTTTAGCTTCTGAAGCTTCCTTTGCATACCAATTCAGCAATGCATTTAAAATAAAACATTAAAACTACTTTAACCTACATGTTTTTCCCATTGGGAAATCTGTTCAGGAAAACTATTCTGTCATATGCTAAGACCTGAAAGTATTATTTTGGTTCTTTATTTTTGAGTCAATCATACATTTTTAAAGTCAATCATGTTACTGTATCTCTATCAAATGTATTCTGACTTGTATGTTTTCTGCAAAGGGACTGGAACATGTGGATTCTGGGTATCTATATGGAAAAACAATAGCCCTCCACCCTTACCTCTCACCATATGCAAAAAAAAAGATACAGATTTTAGGCCTAAATGTAAAATCTAATAATATAAAGCTTCAAGAAGAAAAATCTAGGGGATTATCTTTGTTGCCTTGGAGTAAATAAAGATTTCTTAGGACACATGAAACACTACCAATAAAATTTCACTAAAAAATTAGATTTTCCCCAATTAAAAACTTTTGCTTACCGAAAGACAATGACAAGAAATATGCCTGGCCTCTTGCCTTACCTTTCCTTACCGCTTCAATCATTCCTTCAGAGAAAGAGACTTGGTAGTGTAGCATGAAAACCAGGAATGAGGCCACAGGCCTCCAGGAACGTTCCATGAAATTAGAACAGGCCAAGACTAAGGGTCCGTAATTTCAGGAAGCAAATGATTTATTGGCTTGTGCGGACGGGGCTAAACTGAGTCACCTCGAAAGTCTGAGCCCCGAACAAAAGGCAACCTTAGCTTTTATAGGCTGATTACGTGCTAGTGGTAAGGTAAACTTAATATGGCAGCCGGCAATATTAAAAGAAAAAATAATTGTTTAGTTTAAGGCACAAAGGAGGTAACAGAAGAAAGATGAGCTGTTAGGGGAGTGTCCCCATCCCAGGAATCTTACCTCACTTGCCTGCAGTTTCACTCGTTCCTGAAGGCTAGGAGAGGGGGTCTCTATCCTGGGAATGTGTTTTATCTCGCTTGCCTGTAGTTCCACTCATTCCTGAAGGTCAGGAGAGGGGGTTTGGGGATTTTCCACAAAGAAGGCAGGCAAACAAGAAAGAGAAGTGGGGAAGGGGCCTGGCTGCTGCAAAGCCTGTTTGCTACAGCAGAACTGTTTAATCCACACTCTCGTTTCAGTCTTAGAACCCAGTAATAAAGATGATATTTTGATCTTTCATCTACCTCACTAATTTGGCTTATGTTTTATTTGGTTCATTATTAGAGTGGGGAAGAAGGATGCCTTTATTGAGCCTCCTTTAAAAAATACATGTATTAGATTCCTATACATCAATTTAATAGCAATGAACTTGAGATATAACTAAAATAAATTTCAAAAACATAATTTTGAAAAATAGAAACAGTTGCAGAATATTGCAGTTTATACTACTTATATAAAGTTTTGAAACATGCAAAATAATAGTATAGATTCTTTTAGTTTATAATTGTGTAGTTAAAATTACCTAGTAACACCTGAAAATGATAAACACTAACTTCAGGATAGCTGTTTCTTCTGGGAGGAAGTTGAAATAGGTTTGCCCAGAGAATTTCAAGTCTATCAGTAAGATTTTATAAAAATGGGTGATGCATAGTATATGATTTTATTTTCTTATTAGTATGTTTGAGTATTTCAGAGTAAAAAATGAAGCAAAACCAAACAAAACATTAATTGGAATATCTAATTCCCTTGCTCAAAACTCTGCAATAACATCCCATTCTACTTCAGAATAAATCTAAAATCTTTGCTGCATAAATCTCAAACAGTCACACACGAGTCCTCACCCATCTCCATTTGGTTTCGTGATCTTACCAACTACACTGATTTTTCAGTTCCTTACTTCAACACAGACTCTCATGCTTCAGAGGCTGAACTCCTGCTGTTTCCCTGTCTGAAATCTTTTCCCTCTATCCTACTCATCTTCACATATAATTTTAAGCATGATTTTCTTAGCAACATTTTTCCTGACCTTCCCCCCAATCTAAATCAGTTGTTCTCCCTTAAAACACTTCAAATATCAAATGTTTCTTTTTTTTCTTTTTAGAACTTCTCACAATTATATAAATAGATCAAAGTGTGTATATGTCAAAGACAGTTTTTTATCTTAAATGGTAGGAGTCTACTTTGAATATTGGTATGCTATGTCCTTTAGGTTAATACATTGCCACACTGATAACTATATTTTGGCCCTTGTATGCCTAATTTCTTAGGGAAATTTCTTAGAATCATGTTGCTGTGCCAATGGTATTTTACGTTTTGATACACATTACTAAACTACCATTCTGAACAGCTGAACTAATTTTTATCATCCTTGTTTTTCAGGCAGGCTTCAAAGAAGTAGGCTCTAGTCACCTAGTAGACCCAATATTCAAAATCAAGCTTTTCTCTCTTTACATTATATCTGTATACATTTTTGATCACTATGCCCATCTTAGATTGAACAGAGTAATTAAAATGTGTGAAAGTCATCCTCAATAATTTATCTTCTCTCTTATACTTGATAGCAGTGAGAAACTGAAAGCAAAATTATATTTGCTAAATACTAAATGAAAACATAACACATTTTCAATGTCATTGCTGCAAATTGTATGACAGCAGTGGAGAATTCTTTCTTTGATACTTTTATCTTGTTATGCTTAACTTCAGCATTCTTATACCACTTATCATAGTGGCACAAAATAATTCTAGACACATGAGTAAAATCTACCACCCCACATAAAAGCTTATTTTGGTTCTTTCTTAAAATGTGTACATTTTCCTTAACATCTTGAAGATATCATTGTAAGCAAGATATTTCAGTTCTTTACTCACGGGCTTTATTTCAGCTCCTGTGCAAAGTTATTCTTCCATCTTGCATTTAGGAAATTAAGGAAAACGCTATGCTTAGTGAAAAGAGCCCAGTTGTTACAGTTTGAACAAACAAGGCTCAAAGTGTGAATTTCTTATTGACTAGTTAAATGAACTTTAGTGTAAGAAACAAACTCCCTGAGCTTCAGTTTCCTCATTTATAAATAATAAAGATATCTACATATAGGATTTTTGTGAAGATTAAATTAAGCAAAAATCTGACAAAATAGTTGTCAACGGCCTTGCCATTTGGCACACACCAATTTCTTCTTTTGCTTTACTTTTAACATTTACTTCTTTATTATTAGAGAAGTTGTGAGTTTACAGAACAATCATGCATAAAATACAGGATGCCCATATACCACCCCATCACCAACACCTTGCATTGGTGTGGAACATTTGTTATAATTAATGATAGCACAGTTTCTTAATTGTATTATTAATTAAAGTCCAAGGTTTATTTTAGGGTTCCCTGTTTATGTAGTATAGTCTCAAGGATTTAAAAAAAATTTTTATTTTATTACCATAAATACACTCTTTCACATTCAGATATATATTTCAGTGCTGTTAATTGCATTCATAATGCTGCACTACTACATTTACCTTTAACTGCATTTTTCTTTTAATTTAATAATAATTAAATACAATAAATCTGGAATAAAATTTTTCAGGGAGGCAAAATGATATAGTAGAAATAGCATATGATTGAAGTCAAGTATATCTAGATAGACTATCAACTCTGCCACTTAGCTGTGTGACTTTGGATGAATTATTTAACCCTTTATGATTCTGTTTCTTCATCAGTAAAATGGAGCTGAGAACACTTCTCTCCTTAGATTGTTCTCAGAATTTAATTTAAAAATGTTTCAGATGGAAAAGTTTTGGTAGTGGATGGTGGTGATGGTAGAATGATATTGTGGACATAATAAAGACATAACTAACAGCACTGAAATACATATTTAAATGTGGTTAAAAGGGGCAATTGGGGGGTGTATATATGTTGCTAGAATAAAATTTTTGAAAGAATTCTATAGGACTGTACAACACAAACAGTGAACCCTAAGGTGAATCATGGTGATAATACAATTATAAAAATATTCTTTCATCAATTGCAACAAATGTTAAATAATAGGGTTGTATTTAGGAACTCTTTATTTTATGTGTTGTTTTTCTGTAAACTTACAACTTCTCTAATCAAAACAACAAAAATACAAGAGAGCAATATCACACTCCAAAGTGGTTGCTGTTGACATGTAAAATTAATGCTTATTAAGGACAAAGGTAAAAAAAAAATAAAGCCAGAGAAAGTTACAAAGAATTGCCAGCTTACTCCCAATATGCATAGAAGATGTACATCCCCTCTGTTGTGTTTAAAGTGGTTGTCAGCTTATACTTAGAAATACCAAATTAGTCTGCCCCATTAAGATATGAAGTCTGTTCAATATTTTCTTTCAATCTTTATTTGATTGCATATGCATCTCAGGAACAGAAACCCAAAATTCCACATATTTCCTTATTTCACAGGAAAGACATTTATACCCAATTACAGAGCAGTCAGTGAAAGAGGAACCAAACAGCAGTGACATTTTATTTTGAGGCCTGTCCTCTGATGTTGTGGCCAAAATACTGTACAATCCCTTACTTATCTGCTTAAGCTGCTAAATGGAATCAAGACTACCAATTAGCAACCTGATTAAAAGCAGGAAAGAATGAGGTAGAATATATTATTTGAAAAACAAGTTGACAGCGTAAAATGTATTTGTGAAAAGCAAAGCAAACTTTTTTTTCAAGTGGTGCTGCATATGGACATCTCCTTACCATCTGCTCGTTTAGGAGTCACATTCTTATGGGACCAACAGAATTTGTTTTATGCTTGTTATGAGAGATGTAACCTATTAAATGAGTAAGGCTAAAGATGATTAGTGTAGGAAAGCATTCATTCATTATTGAGATGTTTTACGATGGTGTGCCTGTGTACATGGGTGCGTGTGCATGCCTGACAATTTCATTTCCCCCCTGAACCTGTACTATCAGATGCATTCATCATGGAGTGTTTCTCACGAAACAATAACATCTTCATCCCCATGTTAGCCTTTGGGATTCTGTCTTGAATCTCCAAAGAGCCTGTAAAGAGTGCCCGTTGCTTGGATGGATGGAGACCAGGCTTGCAAGTGCTATTCTCATGGGCACTTTATCCTCCGCTGAAAAGTACTCAATCTGTTCATGTGTTATTGGTGCAAACCCATAAAATTTGAGAGTGGGGGTCCTACATGTTCATGGAAAATGATTTAAGTCAAGCAACTAGGTCTGCAATCATAACAGTGGCCTGGATCTCGACACTGGTAAGCTATCAGTTTTGAGGGCCTCAGAAAGTTGATACTCATTAATATCAAAGATGGGTTGATGCTGACAACTTCCTTCCCTGCAATGATAACAAACCAGTCAGGGCCTCTGTGAAAACAACACAGTGACCCCGGAAAAAAGAGCATTAAAGCAGATGACAGTAAGAGTTCCAATTTATTTCTAAGCAGTAGTCAAAGAAAAACTCTGCCAAGAAGTCTCAGAAATGATTAGCTTGTTTTGTTTAATCTCAGACCACCTACTGAAGCAATGCTTAGCTTTTAATTGCTAAACTGTAGAATTAATGAACTCTTCCTCATTTTTGGTTGCACTTTTAATGAGGAATTCAAGACTTCCAGAAACCAGAAGAAAATTGCCTAAAGTTACAATATTTGCCAAGTATAATTTAATAATTACTTTTTATTTCAAGTAGATTTATGTTTTGCCAGATAGACTAACTAGATTATTTGACTTTTTACATTTCCTGTCTGTGAAACAGAGAAGCTAATTTGAACTATGTAAATTCCTCTGAAAAATGATCAGTGTGAAGCGTAATGGAGCGTCACAGGAGAGTATATCAGTAGAGATGAACATATGATAAATACCTCTAATTGAAAGTTGGAAAACAACTCACACACACCCTTTTGTGGTTTCATTTTTATGACAATAATGTTTGGGAAAGAAACTTTTTGAATAAAAAGTAATTATGCCTATCGGTGTTCTGAGATAACAGTCAGAAATTGATTCAGAACAACTGATCAGAACAATTTATTTAAAAGAGTCTAAAGATACCCAGAATCACTTGGAGAGCTGGAGACCTGAGCGCCCAGGTCAAAAGGAGGCCTGATAGCCAGACCCCCAGCCAAATCGTGCCACCCAGCTCGATGAGCAGGGGACCAGTAATGCGGCTGCCGGCACTAGCCCGGGGCTGTGGGCACTGAGCCCTGGACATCACCCCAGTGACGCTGGACGCCCCTGTCACCTCGCCCCTGAAACAATGCCACTTCCACTGCCACTTCCACTGCTACCAAGGGAATCCTCCATTGTCCGAACAGAGGCCCAGGAAAATGAGTACGGCTATTTTAGCTTCTATAATAGGAGACATCTAACCATCTCTCCCCATGAAAAGCCAGCAAATATCCACTACTATAGTAAATACTATACTAAAGCACAATACCAAAATCATCCTTTTCTGTATATTCCAAATTAAAAGAAAAATTACTCCTTCTTAAAAAAAAACGCAGTCATTGATTATACGAACCCAAACACTCCTAGCCTCTCAACAAATGGAGCACCTCGATTTCCCACTAGGTTCCATGTAAAGAATTTAGGAGTTGATGTCTATTTCTCCTCTAGTTCTGTTGAGATACTGACTCAATATCCTATTGACAAAATTATAAAGTTAATAACCATCTCGATAAAAACATTTCCTATATTCAATAATGATATATATAGGGAGGGAAAAATTGAATATATAAATATATACACATGTGTATATGCACACACACACATACCTCTTATATAGTTATATTTATACACAGATACATATACATGTTGTATATAAACATGTAAATACATATAGACACATGAATATATAAATATATCATCATTGACTTCCCTTTTCTAATTTACATTCCAGGTTTCATTTACCTTAACATAGCATTTCATGGGATTGGGGCTTTAATCATCTTGTAATATTCTTGCTTTAACTTTTAGTACTAGACATGGCAGTAAAAGAGATTACCTGTGTGCTATCGATAATCTTCCCAGCAATCACGTTGATAGGAAGGCTCTAGCACCCCCAAGCGTGTCTGTTTTCTGCTTGGTAATTTGATGATGTGAAAAATCCAAAAATTATAGGTTGGCAGTTTTATTTTATAATTCATCCAAACTACTGTTATGTTCCTTGGTGAAATATAAAACAAGAGAATCAAGAATATTGAAATAGAAGAGAAAAAAATCATTTTATAAGTGGGTCTTTTGATATACTAGTGAAAAATTCCTTGGATCTACCTTTTCATTCTCAGAGTCCTATATTATTACTACATTATATTGGTCACTGGTTGAAAATACATAACCTTTTCTGCAGCACAGCATCCCACCTCACAAAGCATTGCTCCCATGTGGTGATATAAATAAGCCTTTATAAAGGATTCAACCATTCTGTAAGGTGAACTGCTAATGGAAAATGGACTCTTGATAAAAACAGTGAATAGTATGGGTACTATCTGAAGGCCTTGTACCTTTATTGTAATGTGAAAAGCAGACATGTTGTATAGGATATGATCATGGTTCATAAAGCATGGTATACAAAGTCCACTGATAATCATTCTACCAGAAGTATGGTAAACAAGAAAAATGAACCCATATTTAGAATAAGTACCTTCCAATGAGAAGAAATTGAGTAAGCTCTTCTACCCATGAAGAAAGCATTCCATTATAGTCAACCAGCCACAGGTAACTAGCTAATTTCCCTGAGATAATGAGAACTCAGGTTTGGTTGTTGCTGCATGCAAACTGGGTAGTCAGTGGTGGCAATAGTTGAGTCAACCTTGATGAAAGCAAGTTCATTTTCTTTGAGTTTAGGTAAACCCTCTAATCTTAAGTATATGACCCTTTCATCAGCGTACTCTGCCACCAAGAAAGAGAAAGAATAATAAGTGAGCTGGCTTTGAAAATGGAGGAAAAGACCATGATCAAGGAATGCAGGTGGCCTCTAGAAGCCAGAGAAGGCATAGAAATCAATTCTCTCCTAGAGTTTCTAAAAAGAAACACAATCCTGCCAACCCTTTGATTTTAGCCTGTTGAGACACATTTTGGACTCCTGAACTATAGAACTACATGATGATGAATTAGTGTTGTTTTAAGCCACTAAATTTGTGGATATTTTTTATAGCAGCTATCTTAATTGACAAATACCACAGAATGGATTGGCTTAAACCTCAGGAATTTGTTGTCTGACAGGTTTAGGGGCTAGAAGACCAAAATCAAGACATCCTCAAGCCATGCTTTCTCCTGGAGTCTGTAGGTATCTGGTGTTGACTTGTCAACAATCCTTGGGGTTGCTTGGCTTGTAGATGCATCTCTGCCTCTGTCACGTGGTTTTTTTCTCTCTCCTCTGGTTTCTACTTCTGTGTCCAATGTCCTTTGCTCATAAGGGCTTTAGTCATATTGGATTAAGGCCTGCCCTCATTCAATTTAGCTAAACCTTAAATAACATCTTCAAAGATCCTATTTACAAATGCGCTCACACCCACAGGACTGGGGTTTAGGACTTGAAGATGTTTTTATGAGGGACATGATTCAGTCCCCAAAAGCAGCAATAGAAAACTAATACAGTGATCTATCAATCTATTTCAGTTTTACGGAATTTATAATCTGTTAGCCCATGCCAAATATTCCTGCAGGCCAGGCCCCTCCTGATTTACCATGATGGCTCTACAATCTTCTATAGTTATCACATCTTTTTTTTTCCTTCTTATCTAGCTACCCAGGGATGATGCTATCTTCATTAAAATCAGAGAACTCATTTCAAATACAACGTTTGCCAATAACAGCTCTGAAAAACTTCACTAAAGTGTTTTTCAAAAGTGTTGGTGTTTCCTTCACCAGCGGATTTCTTAAAATCTTGAGAAAGAATAAGTTTTCTAATCCACAGGGGACCTATTTGGGGGCTGATGGATCGTTACTTATCTGCCTAAGTCTTTGAATCTTTTCCTGTATCCTTTACCAAGGAATTTCTGGCATCGGAACCAGTTTCAGTTTGTCCCAGTTTTGAATCCAGATTTTAGTTAACTAACTAAGCAAACAATTAGAGCTACTCTTGCTTGTTCAAGATAGCAAACAGAATCTCTGTTAAGTGCGCCCAAATCTGTAACTTCAGCCTGAACTTAATAAGTTTCCCTCCTTAGTCCAGCAGCTCTGAGTCCATTTCCATAAATATTCCCCAGATATTTGCTGATGTAAATTAGCATGCTTTGCAGTTCTTCCTCAACTTACTTCTGCAATTTGCCTCCTTCATTAATTGCCTCTTTCTTGACAAGCACTGTACTAAGAAGCCATGACAAAAAGACAGCCCACACTCTCAAGGAGCTTATAGTCCGATGCTTTTTACTGTTATTATTTTATGCCTCTAAATAAAATCCATGCTAAAAAGTACAAACTTTTGAGGGTGCTTGGGTGACTCAGTGGTAGAATGCTTGCCTTCCATGCAAGAGATATGGGTTCAATTCCTGGACCATGCACCCCAAAAAATATATACATATTTTTATATGTATTTTATATATATATACTTTCAATCTAAAGCAGTGATTCTTTATTGAGGAGGGTTTTGACTCTCAGGAGATATTTGGTAAACTCTGGAGACATTTTTAGTTGTTACAGTAGGGATTGCTATTGGCATCTAGTGGAAAGAAGTCAGGGAAGCTATTAAACATCCTAAAATGCACAGGGCAGCAATCCCCACCTTATCCCCTGCCAGCCCCACAACAAAGAATTATCCAGCCCCAAAAGTTCATAGTACTGAGATTGAGAAACCCTGGTCTAAAAAGTGCAATTGGCTGTCTTCCTTCCCCTTTTGCTCTTAATTATCATTAAAAGGATATCTGAAGTCTGATTTCTCCGATTCTTACTGACAAATGCAAATTAAGACATTTCCTACGATATGCTTTATGTCAGTCCCTCTGCAAACTTCCTCTCTGTCTTTAGATTCTATTGGATAGGAGTTAGCTTAAAAATAATCTACTCCACTATAACAATTATGCTTTGAGTTCCAGGGAGATATACATTTTAAACCCATAAGGGAAAATCACTATTTAAAATGGCCTAACAATCAGGCTCTTGTTGAAATAAAATTTCTCCTGAAAAGCTAATAATGTCTACCTAATTCATTACTTTTAAAGCTAAGAATTTTGCATTCTGTAATTCCTTACAACTGTGTGGGACCGCTACCAATTTTGACTTTAAAATTGAGTAGTGTGTTATTTTCTTCACTTGTGTAAAGTAAAAGAAATTTAGCCTTGTAACTCTTACTCAATTTGTTTAATATTTTTGTGGCTAGGCACAAACCAGATGTTTAGGTTCATCCAGCTGTTGGATTCAAGTTACATATTTCAAGCTCTATTTTAAAACAAGCTTTAAGTCCTCATCTTCTTCACAAGATCTTTTAAGTCTTCTAATTAAAAAGATTATTTCAACCGAAAGAATTTGCAAGACTAACTTCCAGTCAAAACCTGCATGAAAGATTTATTTTCTCAAACAAATGAAGATAGAGCTTCAAGTGAAAAAAAAAGATGATGTTCAGTGCTCATTGGGAAAGCTTAGTGGTGAAAATGTGTTAATGGATTAATGGTTGCTCGGGGGAAGGTGTAATTCACATTCTGAGAAGAGCAGCTGTTCCACGATAAATGTACAAGGGGTTACGCTTCTGGTTTTTGATACCAGACAGAACACCTGACTGACATCTAGCAAGAGTGGATCAGATCATGTTTTGTTTTGTTTTGTTGTTTTCTGCTTTTTTAACTGCCCCATTAGACTGAAGAGCCTGATCATTACACCCTTCACATAGCAGTGGTGTTTCGGCTGGTATTAATTTTGTTGTCAAAGTTACAGCTGTTGTAGGAAATATTTTGAATTTTTAGTACCATCTGGTGTGCTGAAGGACAAAGTAGTGCTCTGAACATTGGCATCAATCCACTTCCTAAGTGGGTAATACTGGTGCTTTGAAAAAGGGGCTGTCAAAACCGGAGATGAGAGAGTCATTAATCCTAACTGTTTTCATCCTTGTATCACACCACAAATACTGCAGTACCCCAATTAAAACAAACATATTCAGTACGTGTGCATGAACAGTCGATCTTTTATACATAACATTTGCATTATTAATAGTTCATGGTCAAAAAACTTAAATATCACAATAAAATCATAAAATGGTAGGAACCAATGAGCAGAGGAAGATGTGTCATGGTAAGGGAGGTGGTAAATGGGTATGCATTGGATTTAAATTGGGTTATTCCTCCATCACTCATTATCATCAGATATTGTATTCAGATATTCACTGAATTCACATTGTTTCCCCAAAATGCATATTGATTGAGTTTGCATAAACTGAAAATATGCAATTACTTATGACAATTTATTTTGCTTCAAAGATTTGGGATTTTCTTTGCAACTATTGTTTTCAAAATTGGTAAGTCCCTCAGAGATCAAAGTCTAGCAGGAATAAGATAGCCAAGCAATTTCCCAGGGCACAATTCAATACGGGGTGTTATGACATCTCTAGGGCACAATAGCATCACAATAAATTTAATAAAATAAAGGAAATGTGTTTACCAGAAATCCTTATACAGGGGATTATAAGTGGTAGGGGGGATTATTTTGATTGAACAGTCGGTGTGTGGGGTAAGGAATGCCACAAGGGGTACGTTTAAATAATAATAGAGTACTACTTAACTGGTATCTAAGATAAGTGTATTGGTTTTAGTTCAGAGAATGAGATATGAATTTTGGGGTCAGTGGTTGAATTTCTAGAGACAACACGTTGAATAATGGTGATTTACTTTTGTCTGTTCCTTATGCAGCATTCACATTTTTCTGTAAATGAATGATGAAAACTAAAAAATACATTTTTAGCTTCCCAAGGCATTTAGTAACACTGAGTTTGAAAAAACGTTATATAAATTGTAAAGTGACAATGCAAAGCCCTATAGGGCCAAGGGTCATATGTGGAACCTAATGTGCTATGGAGGTTCAGAAGAAAGCAACATTACATTCAATTAATTTGATGGACTGAATTGAGGAAAAGTATTATAGAAGAACTGGAAATTTAGCTAAACCTTAAGTAAGAAAGAAGATTTCCATAGATAATCAGGCAGAAGGAAAATATGAACTAAGACTCAAACAGAAGAACATTCAGGATGCTGGTGAAACAGCTGGTAATCCAGTGCCATTGAGTCATGAAGTCCACATTGGAGAATGTGGAAAATAAGAATGAAAGGGTTGATTGTAAAATGAACACAGAAGAACTTAAACGGTAAATTTGACTAGTTTATTGGCAAACTTCTGAAAGCTTTGAGTCAGCATACATGTGACATGGCCACAAGTAAAAGGCCTAATGGTGACTGGGAATAATGAGAAAATAGAAAAGGGAAGCTCCTTAAGTGGCTACTGGAATAGCTTAAAGCTGTTGATGGTAACAGAGTTGATGATTACTAGAATTAGAATAAATGAAAACAGAAATGCCTAGACAACATAAGCAATACTTTGGAGATAGAAGCAGTACGATTAGCAATACCATAGATGTTGGAGTTCTAGTGCGATGGAATAAACCAAAGAATAATGGAAAGTCTACAACAATAACTGAAATAATACAATCAGAAAGTAAAGCTGTTGTGGAAAAATGTTGAGGTGGTGATAGATGAGTAGAGGTTGGTACATATTAAATTTATTTTACTGTGATTTAATATTATTCTCTTCCTTACAGCATATTATTGTGGAGAAGCAGCATGATGAAATAATAAGAACCATTCATTAAGCAGTTATAATGTATGATGGTTTGAAAGGATGTATGGACCCTAGAAAAGCCATATTTTAATCAAAATCCCATTTCATAAAGGTAGAATAATCCCTATTCAATCCTATATGTTTGAAACCGTAATCAGATCATTTCCCTGGAGATGTGACTTAATCAAGAGTGGTTGTTAAGCTGGATTAGGTGATGACATGTCTCCACCATTTGGGTGGATCTTGATTAGTTTCTGGAGTTCTATAAAAGAGGAAACATTCTGGAGAAAGAAGGAGATTCTGAGAGAGCAGAGAACAATGCAGCCATGAGAAGCAGAGTCCACCAGCCAGTGACTTTTGGAGATGAAGAAGGAAAATGCCTCCCAGGGAGCTTCATAAAATAGGAAGCCAGGAGAAGAAGCTAGCAGATGATGCCATGTTCACCATGTGCCCTTCTAGATGAGAGAGAAGAACTCTGACCATGTTCATAATGTGCCTTTCCAGATGAAAGAGAAACTCTGTGTTTGCCATGTGCCCTTCCACTTGAGAAAGAAACCCTGAACTTCATCAGCCTTCTTAATCAAGGTGTCTTTCCCTAGATGCCTGTGATTGGACATTTCTATAGACTTGTTTTAATTGGGACATTATCTCAGCCTTACAACTGTAAACTAGCAACTTATTAAATTCCCATTTTTAAAAGTCATTCCATTTCTGATATATTGCATTCTGGCAGCTAGCAAACTAGAACATAATGCATCATTCATAATATAAGCTGTTTCACATATGCATCCTCCTAAATACCAAAACAACCCTGAAATAGAGGTATTCACCAATACCCCCACCCAACCCTGTTTCACAGATGATGAAACTGAAGTTCTGAGGGGTTATCATCTCAAGGTGACATAACTTTCAAGGGACTTAAGTAGAATTTGAATCTACTTCTGTTTGACTTCACTAAATAGAAGAACTGAAATGATAAAGAGGATAGACTTTGGAGGCTATCAAGAAGTGTTTGACTTTAGAGAGGGGACTTGATCTCTCTAAGTTAAAAAAGTAAATAAGAGAGACTGAACAATTCTCCTCAAAGACAGGTTTGGTCTATGCAGTTAAGATAGCAAATGACTTAATCAACTGAGAGTTGGCCAACGTGTTAGTTAGGGTTCTCTAGAGAAACAGAATCAATAGGGAACACCGGCAAATATATAATTTATAAGTGACTCACGTGACTGTGGGAATGCAGAGTCCAAAATCCGCAGGGCAGGCTGTGAAGCCAACGATTCCGATGGAGGGTCTGGACGAACTCCACAGGAGAGGCTCGCCAGCTGAAGCAGGAAGAGAGCCTGCCTCTTCTGAATCCTCCTTAAAAGAAGTGATTAGATTGAGCATGACTCATCACAGAAGACACTCCCCTAGGCTGATTACAAATGAAATCAGCTGTGAATGCAGCTGACGTGATCATGATTTAATTCTATGAAATGTCCTCATTGCAACAGACAGTCCAGCACTTGACCAACCAGAGCACCACTTGGCCAAGTTGACACATGAACCTGACCATGACAGGCAATTAATTATTTATTTTTTCCAGTGGTTGTAGGGCACAACCTCATTTCAGAAACATGAACCCTGAAATGTCAGTCATTTTAGAATTGACTATATTATATGGTATGATGCTAGCTTTTGGTTTAAGATTGATATTCTCTATCATTATAAGGAACTCTATTCTATTCTTTAAACCAGAATTATTGTTATTGTTATTGTGTTAAGTAGGAAGAGATGTTAGAGTGGATTAAATTATTTTCCTACATCTTTTAGAGAGTCATTTATTTATTGTTTTCTTCTTTTACTTCTCCTACCCTGCCACCACCTACAGTCAATTAATCTTCATCGCTTCTCCATTCTACCCCCCACTTACATATCTCCTAAAGCTTTCCAATTGTTCCAGTCTCCACTTCTATCATCATCTCCACTCTGACTGGTCTTGTACATATTCTTGCTGTTTTATAGACTATTGTCTGTATTTCATCCCTTGTGAATATTTAAAAGTATAAATCACTCTCTTGCATTAAAATCCTTCAACAGTTTCTCACTGAACTTTAGATAAAGATCAAAATCTTTCAGATGACCCAAATTAAAGCCTGCATGTCCTGGACCCTTCCAGTCTTTGCAGGAGTGTGGTACAGACAGAGTTTTGCAAACTTTTGGGACTCTTTCCTATTCAGGATCATGAAGGTTAGGCACATTTATCAGGCCACAAAACAGCAACAAAAAAAACCACATAAGTACTGTCAATTTCTACTGCTTTGAGACACATTGTTTTCTCTTATCATTACTTAATAGAGTTGATAACAGTCTTGGTCTTTTATACATATACTCATGGACATTTGAACCGGAACTTAATAGAAAGAGCTGGGGTTGGGAGTTGCATATATTAACCAGCATTTCTAATTTCCAGCATTAAATGAGAAGTCCTCGTTGCTGTTTTCAAGGGCCCATTGCAGGTTTAAGTCGTTGGTGAGCATGTATTAGCCACAGTCAAAGAAAAGTAGTTAAGGTGATGGCTGTAGGGGAGTTAACCTTCTTTTCTCATCATGTTTTTCTCTATGAAGTTTATTTGAGTCAGATTTGCTCCCTGAGAATACACAGACTTGAGGGAAGCGTGTTCCAGTAACAAACTAACATAAAGGCTTTACCCCGAATAGTGTTTCTACATATACCAACCAATCTTTAGAACTTGGTTGTTTAAACAAGGATGTTATACATTCAGGTTATTGTAAAGTTTACATCTAACTGGAATTCAAAACATGAAGGCATCTAATTTTTATGTGAATATTTACAATCTGTACAACCAGAAATGTTTACTTTGTCCTATGTTCAAACTATTTTCAGAAGTTTAAAAAGCACCAAAAAATAAAGATAAACTGTGTTAGAGAAACATAACTTAGAAACCAAAAGAAAGGAACGAGAATGGGACTAAGAGAAAAACTTAACCAAATTTCAAATATATTTTCGAGAGAAACATAACGCTGAGTTAAATTCACCAGAAGAGGCCTAAACAAGACTTGAATTAATTAAGTAATTAGGCGCCACTCCCTCAAGAAAGCCAGCAACTCATGCTTCCTGGGCTGTGGAAGACTTCACTTTTCATCACTTTTCTTGATAATATGCAATTTCCCAAACTCCTTCTCTGTCCTTTTAAATGTATTTGTTTTGTGCCTCATTTATTCTAGATGATTGTCAGCTAATATTTTAAACTAAAGAATGCAAATATTTCAGCTAGATCTAATAGATTAAGGTTATTCCTCCCATTAGGACTGAACTGCCATAATTCATAGTACTTTGTCAAATGATGCTTACTGTAGACTCCTTGGCAGGCCAGAGGAGAGCCTGGAGCCTTAAATCACACATCTAAACAATCATCTCTGCAGGCTGTGAGAAGTCATCCAAAACTCTTTGTTCAGAATCTCTGCCATATAATAGGTGTGTGCCCTTGGACGAGTGAGTTTACTACAGGTAGAGAGTGGTGTTCAGAAAGATCAGCTGAACTAAACCATCTCCAACACAGAGTCCAAAGAATTGATTACTATTGATATCACATGATCTAAGGGAAATATGTTATTCCTGCCCAATCTTCCTTCCTCAATTTGTTTGTGACTGAATTTCAAATACTGGGACCAAAGTTTCATTAAATAGACCTTCCCTACTATGAAAATTCAAATCCAAATTTTAAATTTCTAAACACCTGGGGAAAGAAACACATCAAACAACTAACAACAGAGTAAGACTGAGAAAAATAGGCACCTGCAAGAAGGATTGGGACATGAAGAAAAGGTATGGAAAGAGAAGGGGAAAATGCAGAAATGGGATATGCTTTTGTTTCCTTCTCTAAAGGATTCGTCTTCATCCAAAATTTTGAGCCCAATATAAAATGAAACGTCCTTGGAAGCCTTAGAGTCATGAAAGATGCCTGAAGAACGGAGAAGCTTGTGTGCAGGTGCGTGTGTGTTTGGGGTACACAATGAGGAAGACAGAGCTGATGGAGCCTGTAGCTCATAAAGCTATACACATTTGAATTCACGTTATCTGCTTAATCACTTTTGCCTCTTTAATACCACAGATATGAGATGCTGCCAGGAGATCCTCATAGAAGATGCTCGTAACTCTATCTCAAGAAGCCTCAGACGGGGCCCAGGGACAGAAAAATAAATATAGGAGTTTAAGTGCAGTCAGTTTCATCCAGGGACATCAGCTCAGCAGGTTCAAGATATAAAACAGACCTGTAGTTCAAACACACCACGGAATATCTACACTTTTCTGAAATGAACTTTTTGGATATAAATATCATAGTAACACAAATATGCTCCACTTTTTACTAAAGTCTCTTTAACTGTTTCTGGACTCCACTTTGCAATGAAGCTGAAAATGCAATGCACTTGGCTAAGGAGAGCCACTTTTTGAGTTGCTCAGGGAGCATTATGGCTAATGGGACATTGGTTTAAAATTCTATTTAGAGAAAAAAACTGTCATTATAAAAGAATGTCTTTTATATCAATTTTACCCTCTATTTTTATTTGTATTCTACACATAGGAAGATTGTTAACAAATTAATGTAATAAAGAAAACAGACAACAGTACAATAACAACATGGTCACCTGATTAACTTGATCTTATTTAACAAATGCATTATTAGTTTAATTAGGACAATGAATCAGTGCAGTGGTCTCTCTTGTATGGTAAGTGATGTTATTAGGGAATTTAGATAATGGTTAGATAGCATAAAATAGATCATTTTAAAAGCTTTAATTTCACCACATAGAAATAAACATTATTAGCACTTTTATATATTTCCTTTTAGAAATTTCCCTGGGTATGTGTGATTGAAGGTCTGTCTATGAGTGTAATTGGCAATTGACTTTGATTGTAGCTGTTGCTTTTATTTTTACTTGAAATCATCCTGATTTGAACAAATTCTTTTAAATGTGTCAATTTGGGAAATATGATCACTGATCAGATATTTGATCATGTTTAGTAAATAATTGTTCATTTTTAATGTGTTAATGCTACTGGTATTATATTTTAGAGATGGAAAATGAATGTTAGTAGTTGAAACAATATGTTTTGGATTTGCTTTGAAATAATCCACAGCACAATGAAATTGTATAGGTCATGAATTAATACTTATTGAGGATGAGTGTGAGTAAATGGAAGTTTATCATATTATCTTTTCAACTTCTGTGTATATTTGAAATTTCTCATAAACAGTTTTTTTTTAATTTTAGGTGAGTTATGATTTGTGGTATAAAGTTATATATACATTCATAAACATGTTTAACCTCATACATTATATTACCTAAATTTTCTCTACCCATTTATTCTTATGTTGATTTGACTTGCTAAAAGCTCCATCTGGTTAACTTTTTTCTTTAAGACTCTTTTTTGTTACTTTAGCTTGAAACTTGGTTACTCAGTCCATTAATATGTCATTGCTCTTTTTAAATTGATGTATAGTCATTTTATTGACATCACTCTCTGTTCCCATTAATTTTTTTCATCCTTAAGTTTCACCTTTTAAAAAAATTTCTTCTTGTCTTTGATAATTCTTGAGTATCTCATTGCTGTTGTTTAATGTTCTCTGACATTTTGTGTTTGGAATACCTGCTTAAGAAGTATGATTTTTTAAAAAGTGAAACTTTTCATTGTAATAGCATGGTGAAATTGAGTAATATTTCTTAATAACTTACATATTTAAACTTGTAGTGCCCATCTTAATTTTATTTTATTGCTCACTAGCATATATATGTAGGTGGACACTGTATTAGCTTGCAAGCTGCTGCAATGCAATATACCAGAACTGGTATAAAAGGGAAATTTAATAAGTTACAAATTTACAGTTCTAACCTTATAAAAATGTCCAAACTAAGGTATCCAGGGAAAGATACCTTAATTCAAGGAAGGCCAATGGATCTAGAACAGCTATGTCAGCTGGGAAGTCACGTGGCTGGCATCTGCTGGTCCCTTGCTCCTGGGCTCCATTGCTTTCAGCCTCTGACCTGTGGTAGTTCCTCACCTCGCTTCTCCAGGGCTGGCCTTCTTCTCTTGACTTCCCTTGGCTCTCTCCAAGTTTTGGCTTGCTTAACATCTCCTGGTGACAACCACTGGGTCCAAGCATCTCCAAACATCTGTGTCTCTGTTCTCCAAGAGTCACATCTATGTGAGCTCTCTCTCTGTCAACTCTGAAGTTCCTTCAAAGTGTTTCTCCTTTTACAGGACTCCAGTAAATTAATCAAGACCCACTTGAATGGGTGGAGTCACATCTCTAGCTAATCAAAAGGCCACACCCACAGTTGGGCATGCCATATATCTGTGAAGATAATCTAATAAAAAGTTTCTGCCCTACAGTATTGAATTAGAATTAATAGAAATGGCTGCCTCCACAAGATTGGATCAGGATTAAAACATGGCTTTTCTAGGGTACATAATAACTTCAAACCAGCACAGACACCCATACACACACACACTCACACATATACAACAGATGGACCATTTTGATTTCTTTCAAACACTGCAATAAGTTGGTAACTATACAAACTTTTAGTAGTTCTGCTCCTTATATAATTTAAGTGTCTAAAAACTTTCTTTAGCTATGGTTGTATAATTCTGAAAGCCAGTTATGAAAGGATTCGGCATCTCTACACCCTGTCCATACCCTGCTTGTTTCCTTTTATTTGCTGATGCAATATAGGGTTTGGGTTCAAATTATTGTTATTAAATTATTTCTACAAGAGAGCATCTTGTTCAGGCTTCTTTGTAAGATATATAATAACAAAAATATATAAATAACATGTTGTATTGATTTTAATTTTCATCTGTAATTTTATACTGTGACATTTTTATATGAAACATTATATGTAAAGGAAAGCATTATATTATGAAACATAGAACTCCAATCTCATGTTATATATTTTATTTCTAAACCCATAGTGGTTTACTTTCTTCAAGAGATGCTATAAGAAAATAGAAGGAAATGCTTCCCAACTCATTGTCAAATACCAGAATTACCCAAATACCCAAACCACTCAAAGACATTACAAGAAAAGAATACCACAAGCCAATATATTTCATGAACTTAAACGTACAATCATCAAGAACCTTAGTTAACAGAATCCAGATGTAAATTTAAAGGATATTTCATTGCTAAATGACATTCATCCCAGAAACACGAGGTGGTTTCATCATTTGAAAATCAGTGTAATATAACATACTAACAAATTAAAGTCACATGATTATTTTAATAAATGCAGGAAAATCATTGTACAAAATTCAAAATTCATTCATGATAAATTTTACTAGTAAACTAGGATTAGAAGGGAACTGCCTCAGTCTGAATAAGGCCATCTATCATAAACCATAAAATATCACCCTTAATGTTTTCCTCTGATAATTGGAAAAAATTTAAGGAAATCAGTACTCATCACTTTTATTCAACATTGTACTGAAGGTCCTAGTCAGATTGAAAGATAGAAGTAAAAATATTTTTATTACTAGATAGCATGCCCATCTATGTAGAAAATCCTAAGAAATTCACAAAAAACAATAATTAAAAAAGGTTTAGCAAATTAAGAGAATATATTTTATTTCTATATACTAACAAAAAATAAGAAATAAAAAAATACCATTCAAAATAGCATCAATGATCTGAAATAGGTAGAAAAAGTTTAACAAAACATGTCCAAGACCTGTAGACCATGAACAACATTGCTGAGACAAATAAATGAAAAGTTAAATAAATGGAGAGTTAGATAGTGTATTTGGACTGGAAGACTTGATATTAATATATCACTCCTTGCCATCTTGATCTGCAGATTTCAGGCAATTCCAGAGATATTATAGAAAGTGACAATTTGCATCCTATATATATATATAGGAAAGTATGAAGAACATAGATTATTAGCCCCAAATTTTTGAAAAGTAAAACAAAATTGAAGAATGTACACTTCCTGGTTTCAGTACTTATTTTAAATTTATAGTAATTGAAAAATGCCTTATTGGCATAAGAAAAGATTTGTACATGAAGCAAAGTAGAGATATCAGAAACCTACACATACACGATAAACCGAATTTTAACAAACGTGCTAAGGTAATTCAATGATGAAAGGAAAGTCTTTTCACAAATGATACCAAAGCAGTGACTATCCATACGCAAATGATGCTGAACTATGAATATCCTTATGCCAAAAAAAAAGTAGGAAGGAAGGGGGAAATTAAAGAGGAAAGAAAGAAGGAAAGAAGTCAAAAGAGAAATTATGAACTTGATCTCACACCATTCACAAGATTTAACTCAGTTACACTTCTAGAAGAGATAATAGGAGGAAATCTTACCACCCTAGGCTAGGCAAAGATTTCTATTAAAGTTAAAAACTTTTGCTCTTCAAATGACAGTTAAGAAAATAAAAAGCAAACCACGAATTTGAAGAAAATATTTTCAAAATATATATCTGATAAAGGACTGCCTTAATTCTCCAGGCTGCTATGACAAATGGCATCCAATGGGTTGACATAAACCATGGGAATTTGTTGACTCTGGGTTTCCAGCCTGGAAGTCCAGACCCTTGGCATCAGACAGGGAATACTTTCTCCCAGAAGACCGTGGTGTGCTCGTGCTGGCTGCCAGGGACTATTCAGATTCTTCAATTTCCCCAGGACATGGTGATGCACATGGGAATGTCCTCTGCTTCCTTTTCATGTTCTGGCTCCCTCCTTCAGCTTTATCTTTCTGTTTGGATTTCTTCAGCTTATAAAAGCCCTCTGCCCCTATCCATTTGGGCCACACCTTAACTAAAATAACATCTTCAAGAGAGTCTAATTATAATGGTTCACAACTACAGAAATGGAAATGAAAACCGAGTACCTGTCTAAATTAGGGTTCCTTATTTAATCTAGCACAAGGACTTCTACTTCAGAGTGTATAAGTACAACTCAGTAATATGAAAACAAACAATCCAATTTAAAAGCAGGAAAAAAATTTGAATAGACAATTTTCCAAAGAACGTATAAATGACAAATAAGCATACAAAAAGATACTCTATATCCTTAGTCATTAGCATATGCAAATTAAGCACAAGTGAGATATCATTTCACATCCTTTAGGAAGGTTAAAACTAAGACTGACCATACCAAATGTTGACAAGGAAGGAGAGCACCTGGAACTCACATAGTTTCCTCATAAGAAAATGATACAGTTACTTCAGCAAACAAGATCAGCAATTTCATCTAGGAAGAAACCTATACTAAAGATGAACCTATACTTACCTTATGATCCCATAATCCAACACCTAGATATTTACCAAAAAAAATGAAAACCTGTACTTACACGAAGTTGTATTCCATTGTTCATGGCAGCTTCACTCATCAAAAAAAAAGTCTTTCAACTTGCGAGTAGATGAACAAATTATAGTATATTCATACACTGAAATATCAGCAATAAGAAGGAACAAACTACTGATACAAGCAAGAAGGATGACTCTCAAAAGCATTATGTCAAATGAAAGTGCATGCTGTGATTTCATTTATATGCCCTTCTAGTGACAGAAGCACATCAGTGAGGACTGGCTACAAACAGGCCTGACTGCGGCAGTGATTATATACTGGCATACCCTTGTCAGAACTTACTGACCTGTACACTTAAAAGTAGTGGACTTTATTGTATGTTAAATTATAGCACAACAAACTTGATATTTATTTCATAAAGAAGGCAAAATAAAGATTTTTCAGACCAAAGCAATATCCTGTAAGTCAATATTATTCAAAAAAGGGCATGAAGAGCTTAAGTAACTTTTACAGTTCCACAGCAGTAGAGGCAGGTCAAGAAGCTAGAAATAATAATGAAATTGATTTATTAATTTGTCCATTATATTTTCACCATATGTACATTATGTAGCTACATGTGTGGAGCATTGCATACCATAGCGATGATAAAATAACTAATTATCCATAGAACTTACCTTCCTGTGCCTCAAATTCTGATTGAATGACAAGACCCATAAACAAATCATTATTTTCCAGAAGGGTGGATATTAAAAGTATTTTGGAAGTGTTGTGTGAGTTTAGTGGACACATTTCTTCTTTACCTTGATGCTACTGAGAGATCTGGCTTTAGCCCATTCCTCCTAAGTAGTTCACTAAATGTTTCGTGATCTATTCATTCAATTCAAATACTCTCGACTGACTTTATAGCCCGTGCATAGTATCATGCCTAACAGAGGATTATGCCCTGGATTATTAGAAGCACTAATTTTTTAATAAATATTTTATTTTCCCTGAAATTATTGGAACTCCTGTTATTAAAATATTGCCTTCATCTCTTATTCAGTAGGAGAGAGGCACAAGGTGAATGAAAGTGGAACTAAGACACAAGATAATGGTTTTGCTCTTGAAGGCAAACATCATGGTAGGCCGTCAGTTGGCCATTGTGATAATGCCCTGTTTCACTGACATCATTTCTCAGTTCCCTTCCTGGAGAGAATGTTACGGGATTGGCTGCAGCTGTGTTCCATCAAATTCTTTCTTCAGGACTCCAGGACCCTCTCAGCCTCAGCAATCTCCTATGAACACTGCCCCCAGTTCTCCCCCATTCCTCTCCCATCCTGTTCATGTATACTTCATCCCCAGAGCATTTAATGTCGCGTTCTGGAGACTTTTTTCACCCTGAGGAAAATATAAGTGCTTTTCTCTTTATAAATATTTTTCATTATCTAATCGCTTCCTCTTTCATTGTAAAATTTCTTGGAACATCAAATGTATTCAGGAGCACAAGGTCTTTCAATTCTTTTCTGTCCCAGGGAATTAAGATTCCCAGCAGACAGCAGACATTATTTCTATGTGTTCTCTGCTTGGCAAAAAATTAATTTTTCTCAAGTAGTTGAGTGGTATTTTTACAATTCTCAAGGAAATAAGACCCCAATATTTTTAAAATCCATATTTTAGCCATAAAATTTATTTGCATTCCTCACGAATGTGATATTGAAAGACACTTTTGATACCATCATTCTCTCTTTTTTTAAGTGAAATTATAATGTGTCATGTGAATAAAATTTATATATTTCTGACTATTGGTCACAAATTTGTTTCATATTATATTATGTATTATTATGTAATATATAATAGATATATAACACACGTATGAGTATTGTGTGTGCATATATGTATGTATGTGTAAATGTATGTATATAGATATATATCTCCATTATGAATAGCTTCATATGTTTAGTTACAAAAACAGTCATAGATGCTTTATTTTTAAATTAATTTCTTGAGTCCTCATATGCCATATTAACAGGAAGTCCAGTATCCTCCCCACTTCTTAATTGTCTAAAAAAATCTAGGGACTGATATAAATGGCTTTCTCCATTTTGCTCACAGCAAGAGAACACCAATCTGACCAAGTTGCTATTTCACTGCTTCTCATATGCTGTTGTATTCTCATAACTTCTTAACAGACAATGCTTGCCCACTGCTGTGAGGGATGATTCCATTTCCTTATAGCTAAGTTGGTAAAGGGTGTCACACATGCAAGCTCCTAAGGGAACATTTTAAACACTCATCACTTTTTGTTCAAATTCCCAGCAGCTACCACTTCATATGCCCAGGAGCTTCACACTCCTTTTATCCCTGGAAACCACAGACATTCTGTTGGAGCCATTCCCCATACACAGAACTGTTAGAGTTCCCCTCTTAGGAACAGCCACCTCAACAGTCCTAAGGAAATGGCCTCATCCGCACTTTGATATTGCTGTCAATTTCTCTCATTAAGAGAAACACACACATGCAAATTTAATCTCTCGTAGGGCAATACCTCTTATGGGATACCCCATGTGCTGATCTGAAACTGTTGTGTACCCAGAAAAGCCATGTTCTTTAATCCTGATTCAATATTATTGGGTGGGATCTTTTTAATTAAGTTGTTTCCATGAAGATGTGACTCTCCCACTCAACTATGGGTGGGACCTTTTGATTAGGTGGTTTTCATGACCATGTGTCTCCACCCATTCAAGGTGGGTCTTAATCTGCTTACTGGAGTCCTTTAAGAGGGAACCATTTCTGGAAAAGCTTTAGACCCAGCAGAAGCAACAGAGCCAACACAAGACCCAGACATTTGGAAATGCAGAAAGTAAATGCCCTCAGGAAAGCTGTTTGAAACCAGAAGTCAAAGACACCAGCAGACATCAGCCACGTGCCTTCCGAGCTGACAGAGGTGTTCTGGACCCATCAGCCTTTCTTGAGTCAAGGTATCTTTCTCTGGTTGCCGTTAGGCAGAACCCCTTCCCCCATGATGTGACCAACCCCTAGCAAATATTCCAAGAATCCTCCCTGACCCATGATTTCCAGGAAAACCACTCCAGCCCATGCACAGACCCACGACCCTTCTTGCCCTCCGGCAGCTGCATTCTGGAGATAACCCCTCCTTATCCAACACCCCCCCTATGGCAGTTACAACCCTGCATGACTACAGTGGCACTTAAAATTTACACCCTGCCAATGAAGAGCTGCCAATGAGAACCTGCCAATTTCCTCTGCCCAACCTAGACAATGAAAATCTACCACCTCACTTTCCCTACTCCCTGCCAACTATCCTATAGAAAGAAGCTGTACCCCTTCCCCTGCTCGGGGTGCTGCCATTTTAGGCTTCAGCCCACCTCCACTTGGCCATGCAGTAAAACTCCTTTGATCAAGTTTGAGTTTTTGTCTCTTCCCTTCCCAGTCGGAAAAACCTATCAGATGCCTTAATTAGGATATTTCTATGGCCTTAGAACTATAAATTTATAACTTAAATAAGTTCCCCTTTAAAAGTCAACCCATGTCTGGTATATTGCATTCCGGCAGCTCTAGCAAACTAATATACCCCATTATATGTAAATGTTATGGTATCTATTCATTTATATATTTATGTATGTATATGTATATAGCATATAAGTAAAATATTTATGTATATATGTGCATGAGAGTATATATGTGTGTGAGAGTGTGTGCATGTGTGTATGTTGGTTTTTAGCTCATTAATTGGCCACAAATTACCCATTGAATACTTATTACGTGGCAGCCACTAGATACAAAGATGAATAAGGTAATAGTTCTCCAAGAAATTAGAAACTAAACGAACCAGCAATTGTAATACCATATGGTAAGTAGTGTTTCAGAGTTATGCAAAGCATGTAGACATTTGACACAACACTCAAGAATGAATTTTTAAATGGAGGAACAAATCCAATACAATTATGGTACCAGCAGAAGATTTTTTTTACATAATTAGGCCACAGATATATCTATCACCCAATTTCCCTTTTCTGTCTTGGATTGTTGGTTTTAAGGGTTTTTTTGTTTGTTTTGTTTTGCTTTAAGATTTGTTTCTAAAACCACAAATTACATTCCAGTTAAATGTCCATAACTTTATTTCTGGTATAATGAAATGAATATAGTATAAGCTCATTAAATATACATTTTATGAAGTTTGAATGCATGGACCAATTGCATTTTTGGTAATGATTCTATGGGGAATCTGTATAATTTTTAAAAGTCTTTTCTTTTCTACTAAGTTTTTTTTTTTTTTAATCCAAGTAGATTCAATTTAGTTGAAAGTTTTGGCAAAATCGACTTGCTTATTAGATTCAACAAGATCATTTGTCAATGCCTAGACTGGGCTTCCCTTAAAAATATGAAGTCAAATGATGTCAACTTCATTCATGCACTGACATGTAAATCTCTCAACAACTTTCAAGTTATAATTATTTGGACTAAAATTTTAACGAAAATTGGAAACATACCACATTTTCTTGAAAAAATTCTAGTAACGAAGGAATTATTCTTGTTTTGAAATGTTTTATTCTATTTTAGCTTTTTATTATAAACTTGTACATCAGAATAGTAGGGTGGAAGAGGTATTTTATAATTTATTAGTACATAGGGATTTTCATCTGTTTTTTTCAAATCACACATTACTGGCCTTGGCTATTAATTACTTCTAGGGCAATTCATTTCATTAGATGCTCAGCAAGACTAGAAATACTGTGAAAGTTGCATAGTCCCTTATTACTTATGTGCAATCACATGTGAGTGCTTCAAGAGTCACTACCCAAACAGGTCTTTAAATACAAAACTTAAAGGACTACATGTTAATTTAAGCTGAACTTGTATATAATTTTGAGTAAGATAAAAGAACTTCTGGGAGTCTATGAAGTTATCTGGGCAGGGTTTGGGTAGGAGTTTGGGGAGAGATCAGGGTAATTTTGACCTTTACAATTCTTAACCTAACATCTTTTTTTTTTTTTTAATTTGCATATGGGCAGGAGGCACCAGGGATCGAACTCCAGACCTCCAGCACGTCGGAGCTCTGCCTGCTGAGCCACGGCAGCCGCCCTTTAACCTAACATCTTGAATTAAGAACTCTTTTCAAAATATGGGCATAAGATGTATTTTGCCTATCGTGGCTCCACTTGAAAACCTCAATTTGACAGGTGCTTATGTTACAAAGGGGAGCATTGTTGGGGAAACGCGAAGCGTTCAAGTTGCTAGCACTAATACAATGATTAGACCAAAATGGATGAGTATAGGCTGTATTGTTGTGGCGACATATATGCCCCGAGTTAGATGCTCTTTGGCAACGTAAGCAAACATTGGGCAACTTGTTCATAGTACTTGCAATAGGGCTTCAAGTAAACACTGATAGCAATGTTTTTCCCTTATTTCTTTTAATTCTTTTAAATTTTTGCCTTTCTTTTAAAAAGATGCAAATAAATGGCATTTGCCATATGTTTTATTTTTTGTTTGTTTGCTTATAACAGCTGCTACCTCATTAAACCCTAAGTTTGACAGTGTGACCTCCTGTGTCTGGTTATGCTGCTTTAGCTTTGTCCCTTTTAAATGGAAATATTTCAAAGAAATGCCCCCAAATAAAGCCCAAAGTGAAACTGACCTCCCAAAGCACCAAAAAATATTGCTTAGACAAAATACAGCTGCAACATTTGCTACAATTTATTTTGCCCATCTTCTTTAACCATATTAGTTTTATTAGTATTTAATAAATACTAATTTGTACTATTAGTATAAAAATTATAGTTATGTCAGTTCTGCAGCTGATAGTGGTTTGGTTCAAACTGGTCAGTGGCAGCTGCAAAAATAAGGAAACATCTTGCCTGTTGCTGTGAGAGGATTAGAGTGTAATTCACAGCAAACCAATTTTATGCAAACTAACTCAGGTTTATCATGTAGGAATCAAAGTCGCATGTCTCTACACGAGCTGTGTTAGCTGCAAACCTCCCAAGTAATAAGCAGAAAAATGTAACCACAAAAACCAGGAGGCTTTCTACATTTTAAGGACAAATGAGTGAGGCATTTTCCTTTTATATAGCTGTTTCTTTCACAGAAGGCTGCCCCATTCCTGCAGCTCTTAATTGTCCCCCCACACCTCAACAAAGAGTCTCCAGTGAAAAATTGGTTAGGAAGTCGCTAGCAGCAACACAGGGCTCTCCTCCAAAAGCAGTTCATTCTTGCTTAGGCCTCCACTGCTAATTCATAACCCCTAGACTGGTGTTGAACCTATAATCATAGCAAGGAATCCATTTTCATCCAGATTGAGTAAACATGCTTGCCACAGCCCATCAGATTGACTTCTTGAGCCACAAACATGTCATGACCCACAGATGGAAACACACTGTCCAGTGGTGCATCCAAGTCAATCGGAGAGGCTCTCAGAACAAGGAATTCTGGCTCCACCTCAGACCTGTTTAATCAGAATGTCCACATGAAAGGGGATTCCAAAGCAGAGTCAAAATTTGCAACTTCTGCCTTTGACTTTGCCATTGTGATTCTTGGTGGTCATTCCTCTGAAAGCAAACTGAGGCACTTTGAACATGGTTAGACCTCTGCACAGAGAAATTTAGTCTAAACCAAAATGTTGGGCAAAATAAAAATACCATTTCTTAAATCTTGATTGTCTTCAGCCACTAATGTAAGTCAGATAGCTTCTGCCAATTATTTGCTGTGTGACCCTGGATAAATCACTTAACTTCTCTGAGTATTGTTTTCTTTACCTGCCAAATAAAGATAATAATAAAGTCTTCCATACAGGCTTGTGGTGAGGATAAAGTGACATAATGCTTAAAAACACTTAGCCTTTAAGTATGAAGCCTGGTAAAAAGACATTAATAGTAATTCGTGATAATATTATTCTTAACAAGTCTTTCAACTATACTATTTCTATAGCTGGGTTGCATTACTGATGTCTAAAGGAGATTTTTCACATGTCCCAGTCTGCCTTAAACATTATGCCTTTTCTAGAGCCAAAAGTGAATTAGAACTCAGTCACCTCATTAATACCTTGCCTGGCTACTAAATTGGAGGTGCTGAAACAAGCTACTAATGAGGTGACCACATCCTAACCTGATTTTGGCCCCACTAAAGGTATTAATGAGGTGACCAGGTTTTAACCTGTTCTTGGCCTCATGTGTGCCTTGGTTTTCAGAGCAGGTGAGAACCTGTTTTAAAAAGGCTATTTAAACATTGAATCATTAGCCTAGCTTCTTTTTTTTAAGGAACATGAATGAGAGATACAAAGGAAAGAACAGAACAGTTAAAAATGCCTGATTATTTTTCACAGATTACACATTTCCTGTACCAATTTTCTAAAGACATAGATTTAAATATGTAAAATGCATTTAGGTATCTTAAATCATAGGATCTAAATTTAACCGAGCAGCATGTATTTCTTAAATAATAACTAATTAAGGACTATGGAGATACCGTGAAACTTTGAAATGTGGTCCCTTCCCTCAGGTCACTTACACTCTGCTTAAAAGAAACAACCTAAAACTTGTTAAATATTAATAACAGTGTTCTAGTCTGCTAGCTGCCAGAATGCAATATACCAGAAACGGAATGGCTTTTAACAAGGGGAATTTAATGAGTTGCTAGTTTACAGTTCTAAGGCTGAGAAAATGTCCCAATTAAAACAAGTCTATAGAAGTGACCAATCAAAGGCATCCAGGGAAAGATACCTTGGTTCAAGAAGGCCGATGAAGTTCAGGGTTTCTCTCTCAAGT
>PVIY010027526.1:0-34128 GCA_004026745.1 Myrmecophaga tridactyla
ATTGCCCTCCCCCCATGTGGGACATGACATTCACAGGTGAAAGTCTCCCTGACAACATGCGAGAGGACTCCCAGGGATGAATCCAGACCTGGCACCATGGTATCAACAATTAAATCTTGACTAAAAGAGGGGAAAGGAGTGGAATTAATAAAGTATCAGTGGCAGAGAGAGTCCACATAGAGCCAAGAGGCTACTCTGAGGATTGCTTTTATGCAAGCTTCAAGGAGACCTTGCTACCTGCCAACCCCCAACCAGCACCATTCCAGCCAATCCTAAAGCACACTTAGGGCCATATATAAGATTCCTCAAGGGTTCCAGGCACTAGAGTAACTTTCCAGAAACTTACAACCTCCAGATAGGTCCCTGCTCCAGATTAATCATGAAACCTAGCCCACCCCTTTCTGAACATCAGACAGTTTCATATCCTTACCCCATGTTGGTGACAGACCTTTCCAATATCAAAAATTTAGAATTGCCATGGCCCAAACAACCCCAAAAAGGTAATGGAAAGATCAAAGTTGATGGTGGAATTACACATAGAAGATGAGACTTAACAAATGAATATAAATGCTAAATCATTAAATTGATATCTCTTTTAATCTCCAGTATTTCAGAACAACTAGAAGTAAAAACCTAATATTGTGAAATTGTAATCCATGTCAAAGTCTGAAATATGTTCTACAACTAATTGTGGTGCGGTGCTTTGAAATTTATAGCTTTTTTTCTATGTTTTTGTTCATAAAAAAAAGAAGGAAAAATGTTGATTGTGATGATAAAAATGTATTTAAGCCCTCTCGCCTCCTATATTCTGGAGCAGCTAGAAGGAAAAATAGGGGAGGATCATATGGTAGCCCATGAGAAACTCTGGTAACTATCCTGTAATCACTTTTTGAAGAGTGCTTTGAAAAGTATTGCTTGTTTTATTTCTTCACTTTGTATATATGTTATACTATACAATAAAAAAGTTGAAAAAATAAAACTGAAAAGAAGAATGGGGTGGGAGGATTAACATTTACAATTCAAAACCTAATAATAAAGCTACAGTGGTAAAAACAGCATGATTTTTGCAGAAAAAATGGAAGTATAGACCAATAAGAATAGAATCAAAGGTGTGGAAATTGATCACTAAATCTATGGTCAGTCAACCTTTGAGAAGGTTCCCAAATCCACTGAACTGGGACAAAACTGCTTTTTTCATAAATGCATATGAGAGAAATGGATATCAATAGCCAAAAGAATGAAAAAGAACCCTTACCGTATGCCCTATAAAAGTTAACTGAAAGACCTAAATATAAGTGCCTGTACCATAAAACTCCTTGAATAAAATGTAGGGAAATATCTTCAAGACCTAGTACCAAGAAGTAACTACCAAAACTTTACACCCAAAGCATAAGCAATGAAAGAAAAAATAGATAAATGGGAACTCCTCAAAATCAAATACTTCTGTGCCTCAAAGGAGTTGGTTTAAGAAGTGAAGAGGCATCCAACTCAATGGGAGAAAATATTTGGAAATCACATATCAAACATAGGTTTGATTTCCTGCATATACAAAGAAATCATACAACTCAACAACAAAAGAACAACAATCCAATTATAAAACAGGTTAAAGATATGAATAGGCATTTTTCTGAAAAGTAAATACAGATGGCTCAAAAGCACATGAAGAGATGCTCATTTTCATTAGCTATAAGGGAAATGCAGACCAAGACTACAGTGAGATACCACCTCACACCTATAAGAATGGTTGCTATTAAGCAAACAGGAAACTACAAATGTTGGAGAGAATGTGGAAAAATTGGAGCACTTATGCACTAATGGTGGGAATTTATAATGGTACAGCCACTATGGAAGTAAGTTTGTGGTTACGTAGAAAGCTAAATATTGAACTGCCTTACAGTTGGGTAACATTCCTTCTCAGTATATATTCAGAAGAGCTGAAAGCGGTGACACAGACATTTGCATACCAGTGTTCATAGAAACATTATTCACAATTGCCAAAAGATGGAAACAATCCAAGTACCCATCAACAGATGAGTGAATAGAAATATATATATATTCCAAATATATATATATATGATGGAATATAAAGCAGCAATAATATGAAATGAGGTCCTGAACCATATGATAACATGGATGAACTTTGTGGACATAATGCTGAATGAAATAATCCAGGCACAAAATAATAGATACTGTATGATTTTGCTACTATGACCTTGGGAAAGGTAAACCCAGAGGCTTATAATATAGATTATAGGGGAACTGGAGATGCATAGAAGCTAGATGTAGGTAAATGGTTATCTAATGAAGTTGAACTTAAAATGTAAGGGAATGGATAGACATGAAGGCAGTTCATTAGTGTGGTTATAAGTAATATTGCATATTGAAGGTGAACATAATTAGAAGGGCTTGCATTTCGCTATGTATCTCACTAATTAATACAACAAATATAAATGAGTCCTTGTATGAACATACCTCAAAGATATGAATCTTGTACAAATAGTCAGTAAGAGAAGAATACGGGGGAGGGGTCTATTATTGCATGCCACAACCTATAGTTAACCAGAAGACATCAATAGTACCACAGCAATACTAGGGGTAAATAATTGGGTGGGGAGAGACAAAAGTTAAAGGGATATTTGGACTTTATATTTGGTGAGGGTGTGTTTATCATCTACTTTTTTTCTCAGTGGAGCAATGAAAATTGTCTAAAAATGACAGTGTTGGTGATTGTACAACAAATTGAGGTTAATGTGAGATGTGTATTGTTGACTTTGGGCATTATCCATGTTGCTCAATGGATAGCAGTTACCAAAGGATGCATTCACTGAGAATTAAGATGGCACATGTAGTGTATACATATGATTGAATTTTATGCAGCTACAGAAAGGAATGAAGTCATGAGGCATGCAATGATGTGGATGTACCCAGGGTGCAAAATTTTTACCTTGTGATGCAAAATATGCCAGAAACAAAAGAACAAATATTGTATGGTTTCTTTTAGAAAATACCTATAAGAAAATTGGGGCCTAGATTTTAAATTTGTATAATGGGCATGTTCAATTTAGAGCTGTTAATCTTATTTCTAAATTTTAAGATGCTGTGCCATATCTGTATAACCTGATATCTCCCTGGAACTTTGGCTAGTTGTGTGACATCTAAGACACAGATTTGGCATTATGCAACTCTGAATGTCAACATTGCTGTATGCAACAACTGTTGAAGAAACCAAAAAAGAGATTAGGCTTAAGTTAGACATGTTTGAAGTCAATCACATTGGGACTAAGGTAAATCAGAATACAGGGGTAGGGAGTACATTGTCTGTACTTTAAAACTTCACCTACTCTATGCGACCAAAGGAAGAGAGGTTTGTTTTGTGCAAAACATAAATTTTCTGTAGCATATACTCAAATTCAACCTGTCTGAATAGATCATTTAAACAACCTAAACATATGGAGCCCAGAATGGGTGTGGTAGTTAGATTCAGTTGTCAACTTGGCCAGGTGAGCATACCTAGTTTTGTTGCTGTGGACATAAGCCAATGGTACATGAACCTCATCTGTTGCTAATTACATCTGCAGTCGGCTAGGAGGTGTGTCTGCTGCAATGAGTGACATTTGACTTAATTGGCTGGTACTTAAATGAGAGAGCACAACGTAGCACAGCCTAAGCAGCTTGGCATTCCTCATCTCAGCACTCGCAGCTCAGCCCAGGCCTTTGGAGATGCAGAAAGAAGTTACCCCAGGGAAGTTGTTGGAACCTAGGGGCCTGGAGAGAAAACCAGCAGAGACCATCCTGTGCCTTCCACGTAAGAAAGAACCTCAGTGGAAAGTTAGCTGCCTTTCCTCTGAAGAACTAATAAAATAAATCCCCTTTCATTAAAAGCCAATCTGTCTCTGATATGTTGCATTCAGGCAGCTAGCAAACTAGAACAATGGGACAGAGGGCATGTAATTTTGTATTGTTTAATGCAATGCCAGATACATCCCAGAGTATGTTGAGTTAATAATCAAAAGGTATTGGCAAAAAAAAAAAGGTATTGGCAATGTCCCTTGATGGATCAGAGAAAACGTATGGAACTATTAAACTTTACCACTAGAGAACCCAGATACTGTCTCAAACATTAGGGACTCACAAGAAAATAGCCCGAGACCTTGATATTGAGGCTTCCTCTTGTGAAGCTTATTTATGTAGCATAGAAGCTAATCCTACCTACAATTACACCTGAGTTACTTCCAGAGGACTGTTTTTGTTGCTCAGATGCGGCCTCTCTCTCTCTCTCTAAGCCTAACTCTGCAAATAAAGTAATTACCCTCCCCCCTATGTGGGACATGAAACCCAGGGATGAAAGTCTCCTTAGTAATATAGGATAGACTCTTAGGAATAAGCCTGTTCCTGGCACTAAGGGATCAATGCCTTCCAGTGCAAAAGAGGGGAAATAATTGTAACAATTAAAGTATCCATGGCTGAAAGAGTTCAGATAGTGTCAAGAGGCAACTCTGGAGTCTACTCTTATGCAAGCTTCAACTAGATATTGCTATTTACCATGGTTTGTCAACCCACAACCAAAAACATTCCTGCCAACACTAAAAAACACCAGGGCACAATCTGTGATTCTAAAAATGTTCCATGCACTATTGTTACTTTCTAGAAACCTACAACCTCCAGTTGGGTTCCTTCAGAGGGACCAGCCTCTCTAGAATATCAACTAGTTCCAGCACCCTGTATCATATCATCAGCCCTTTACAACATTAAAAAAGTTAGAATAGACATAGCCCAAATACCCATAAAGATTGAGGAAAAGTCTAAGAGAAGTCAAGGTTATAAGAGAGAAGATGGAACTTAACAAATGAGTATGACTGTTGAATCATTATATTGTTGTATCTTTTAGTCTCCATTGTCTTAGAGCAGCTAGAAGTAAGAACCTAAAATTGCAGAAATGTAATGTATACCAAACTCTGAAATCCATTCTATAACTCATTGTTGTAGAGTGCTTTGAAATTTATTGCTTTTTTTGGTCTATATGTTATTTTTCACAATAAAAGAAGCTGAAAGGTGGAAAATATTGGCAAGTTCCCTTGAGGGATGGGGGAGAAAAAATACAGAACTATTAAGCTTTACCCTGATACTGTCTCACATGTTAGGGACTCCAAAGTCAATACACTAAGCCCTTGATCTGGAGGCTTTTTTGTGTGAAGCTTTTTCCTGTAATGGAGAAACTAAGCCTACTTGTAGTTATGCCTAAGAGTTACTTCCATAAAACCACTTTTGATGCCCAGATGTGACCTTTCTCTCTCTCTCTCTCTCTCTCTCTCTCTCTCTCTCTCTCTCTCTCTCTCTCTCTCTCTCTCTCTCTCTCAGCCCAACTCTGCAAGTAAAATCATTACACTCTTCACTACATGGGACATGATGTCCAGGGGTGACAAGGCCTTCCTGACCAAAAGGGGAAATCAAATGTTGCAAAATAAGGTATCAGTGGCTAAGAGAGTTAAAAAAGAGTTGAGGGGCTATTCTGAATGTTACTCTTATGAAAACTGTAATTAGATACTGCTAATTCCCATGGTTTGCCAAATCCTAACCAAAACCATTCCTAGTAACCCTAAAGAACACCTAGAGCTCTATCTGAGAGTCTACAAAATTTCACATACTAACAGTACTTTCCAGAATCCTATAATATCCAAGTGGTTTCCTAAGCCAGATAAATCTGGAATTCTAGAGGGGCCAGCCCCTCCAAAAACATCAACTAGTTACACCCCCATTCACAACATGAAAAAGTTAAAATGGGTAGAGCCTAAAGACCCTAATGATTGGGAGCAGGATCAAAGGATAAGGAGGAGTTAAAACAGAGAAGACAGAATTTAACCAATAAGTATAACTGCTGAATGATTATATCAATATTTCTTGTAGTCTTCAATGTCTTGGAGCAGATAGAAGGAAAAATCTAAAGTTGTGGAACAGTAACCCATACCAAACTCTGACATCTGTTCTATAACTACTTGTTACAATGCACTTTGAAACTTATTGCTTTTTTGTATATATATTTCATGATAAAAATGATTTTAAAATAACTCATTAATAACCTTTAACTCTACTCTCAGAAAATAATGATTTTGTTGTTAGGATAAGTCAAAACTGAGCCATCACTAAGATGATGCTTTGTCCTCAAATACTGGTGTTTTGGGGCTGGCTGTCTGGGTACCTTAGGGCTCCTTGGCTTTTCTATCATATGGAAAGGTCCTCCAGCACAGGTTTTAGTACTTCATCTTATGATTTTTTTACTTGATTTATGCTTATAAATGTGTCTGGAATTTCTATTTATGAAGTGTTATTAAATCAGGAGCACAATTTTATCTTTAAAAAACTTAACCATTTCCATCACCACTCATTATATTAACGATGGTTTTGGTGTGTGCGTGGGGGGGTGCTACTGATTGGAAATGCCACTATTGAATTAATAACATTTGGTAAATTTATAGTTTTCATTTCTGCTTTATGGGTTTATCCTCTAGCCTCACGCCATCAGCAGACTGCTTCATTAATTATAGTTTTTGCATACTTGTAACATCTCATAATGCAAGTCTTCTTTTAGAAAAAATAAGGGAATTTATTAACTTGCAAGTTTCAAGTCATAAGGCCAGAAAAATGTCTGAACTAAGGCATCCACGGAAGGATAGCTTGGCTCAAGAAAGGCTGATGTCTGTCACATGGGAAGACATGCGGTTGGTGCCTGCTGGTCTTTGTTCCTGGTTCCATTGCTTCCAGAGTCTGATGCTAGGATTTTCCTCTCTAAGCATCTGTGGGCCTTCACTTAGTTACTGTGAGACACAACTTTGGGTTCTGGCTTGCTTAACATCTCAAGAGAAGGTATATGGCAATGTCTGCTGGACCATGTCTTTGTCTAGGCATCTGCTCTCTCTGTCTGCACCCCAAGCATCTCCAAACATCCATGTCTCTGTCAGTTCTGAAGAAACTGTTCTTCAGAGGTTTCTCCAAATGCAAATCCCCCCCTTTTTTTAATTTGCATATGGGCAGGAGGCACCAGGGATCGAACTCCAGACCTCCATCACGGCAGGTCGCAGCTCTGCCTGCTGAGCCACGGCAGCCGCCCCAAATCCCCTTTTAAAGGACTCTAATATACTAATTAAGACCTACCTTTAATGGGTAGAGTCACATCTCCATCTACTTGAAAGGCCAAATTCACAATTGAATGTTTCATATCTCCATGGGAATAATCTAATCAAGAGTTTTCACTATAAAATATTGAATCAGGATAAAAGAAACTTTTGTCCCAACAAGATTAGACCAAGATTAAAGTATGGCTTTTCTGGGATACATATTAAGTTCAAACCAGCACATTCTACCTCTGGACACCCAAAAAGCCATCATCTTTCCATATACAAAATACATGCACTGCAACACAATATCAAAAGAAGCCTTAAACCATTTAAGAATTAATATAAACACTGTACAAAGTAAAAAAACATTATAAAATTCCATCAAAGTCCGTTAAAGACGTGGTTTGTTCTAAAGCAAAAAATTTTCCTCTGGCTCTGGACCTGGGAAACTCAGAACAAGTTATCTGCTGCCAAACTACAAAGGAGGGACAGTCAGAGAATACATGTTTCCATTGCCATAAGGAGAAATTGAATGCTATGCAGGGTAACCAGACACAAACAATTCTGTAAACCTGCAGGACAAATTCCATTGGACTCCAAAGTCTGAGGGTCATTCATCCTCTGGGGCTTTAGAAAGCAGCAGCCCCACCCTTTCCAAGGGCCCATGAAATGGTCTTGCTTTCCCCAGTTGCTGGGGTGAGGGTTGCAACACTGGTGCTCATTGGAGTACCATTTTTTTCTTGGCTTGACCCTATACAAACATCAGGGCAGCACCCAAGCTCTCTTGGTACTCTTGGCAAGGCACTATGCTCAACCCCTCCAAAACAATGGGGTGGCAACCAGGTTCCCCACAATCTCTGATTTATGTGCTCCAACCTCTCAGAGGCTTAAGGCAGCATAGCTCTTCTTGAGCAATGAATCAGAAGGCTCGCTCTCTGCTTTCAGGGCAAATTCACCCTTTCCATGTATATGCATATATCCACTCTCATGTCCTAAGATTTCCTGGTTCCAGATGTTAGCTTCCACGGTTCTGTGTCTGAAGTCATATTTCCTTCAATTTGCAACTTTTCTGTCCCTTTTAATCAATAATAGCAGCAGTTCTGTTTATATAGATCCTGCTACACCCTAGTTGGTTTTATATGCAGTATGCATGGATATAACCACCAGACAATTGGACTTTCCACAAATCCTTTCTGGATAACTCTGTCTCCAATCCTCACTTGTCCAGGAATGGCTGACAGCCCCCATGTTTGGTTAAATCCTCACATGGGGCCCTATTCACTGGGGTCTAACTTTTGGAGGCACAGAATTTTTCAGACCATCAATTTCTGATTTTTTTTGGTACCCAATAGTTCAGTTTGCAACTTATCTCTTTACTGTCACATTTTATTATAAACTACAAGAAGCAACCCAGCTGCATTTTCCACATTTAATTTGGAAATTTCCTCAGCTAAACATCCCAGGTTGTTGCCTGTAAATTCTAACTTTCATCCAACAGCAGTACACACTTCTTCCAAATACTGTGCCACTTTAAAATAAGGGTTGCCTTCCTTCCAGTTTGCAATGACACATTCCTTGTTTCTATCAATAGCTTGTCAGAGATATCTTTAGAGTCCATATTTCTATCAACAGTCTCTTCAAAGCATTCTAGAACAAATCTTCCAGAATATTACCCTTATCCATTTAAAGCCATTCCAACGTGTTTGGTTTTTGCAAACCACAGCATCCCACTCCTAGTATGAAAATCTGTATTGGTTTGCTAAAGTTGCCTAAAAGTAATATAGCATGAATGGAACAGCTTTTAAAAAAGGAATTTATAATTTTGCAAGTTTGCTGTTCTAAGGCCAGAAAAATGTCTAAACTAAAGTATCCAGTAAAAGATACCTTGGTTCAAGAAAGGCTGATATCTGTCACATGGGAAGACGCATGGCTGGCATCTGCTGGTCCTTGTTCCCAGTTCTGTTGCTTCCAGCTTCCGACACCAGTGGTTTCCTCTAGAAAAGACTTTGGACGTTCACTTAGCTCCTCTGGGACACAACTCTGGGCTCTGCATTGCTTAGCATCTCATGGAGAGACACATAGTGAGATCTGCTGGGTTCTACCTCTGTCTAGACACCTGCTTTCTCTGTCAGCGCTCCAAGCATCTCCAAACATCCATGTCTCTGTCAGCTCTGAAGCTACTATTCTCCAAGGGTCTGTGAGGCTTCTCCAAAATGTTTCCTCTTTTATAGGACTGTAGCAAACTAATCAGGACCTGTCTTGAATGGGGGGAATTACATCTTCCATCTAATCCAAAGGCCACACTCACAGTAGAGCATGCCACATCTCCATGCAGGTAATCTAATAAAAAGTTTCCACTCTACAATATTGAATCAGGATTAAAAGAAACTTTTGCCCTCACAAGATTGGATCAAGATTAAATTATGACTTTTCTGCAGTACTTAATAATTTCAAACTGGCACAATTATATTATATTGAAACTCATGTAGAACTTTCCTGGTCTCTGTATAACAAAACTGGTCTTGGTATAACCTTTTTTCAAAAGTTAGATTTATTGAGTTATAATTTGCATAGAAAAAAATTCACTCTTTTTAGTTATACAATTCTATGATGTTTAATGCATACATCTTTATAACCAACACTAAAATTAAAATATAGAATTGTTTCATCATGTCATGCCAGAAAATTTCCTCTTCTATTTTGTAGTCAATCAACTACCTCCCACTCCCAACTTCTGAAGACTATTGTTCTGTAGTCTTTCCCTATATTTCTTCCTTTCCCAAAATGACATAAGAATGGAACCATTGATATATGTGTGGCCTTTTTAGTCTGGATCTCTCATTAATATAACGTTTTTGATATTCAAACTTGCTGTAGCATGGAACCTTGCTTCTTGGTATTTAAATGCATGGATATACAACAATTTTCTTATCCATTAAGCAACTGGTAAACATTGGGTTTTATTCTGATTTTGGCATTATAAATAAAACCACTATAAATATTTTTGTATATGTTTTTGTGGACTTATGCTTTCCTTTCTCTTGGGTAAATAACTAGGAGTGGGGTTTTTGAATCATATCATAAGTGAATGGTTAACTTGAATAAGAGATTCCCAAACTTCCCAAGCAGCTACATTATTCTAATCTCAATGGATGAGAATCCTAGTTGCTTCACATCATCACCAACACTTTGTAATGCTACACTATTTTCTTTTAAAATAAATTTTAGCTGTTCTAGTAGGTGTGTAGATATATCAAATTTTGTTTTTAATTTGCATTTTTAATGACAACTTATAATATATTTGCTTTATTTTTTTATATTTAGGTCTATGATCCATTTCAAAATAATTTTTGATTATGGTACAAAGCAGGGATGCAAGTTTACTTTTTGCATATTGATATACAATTTTTCCAACACTATTTGGTGAAAACCTGATTCTTTCTTCACTGAAATGTAGCTTCTTTTGCAAAAATGAATTGATCTTATGTGTGTCAGTCTATTCCTAGACTCTCTATTTTGTTCCATTGTTATATGAGTCTGTCCTTTCACATACTTGAAGTAGACCTTGTATATTGTCATTGACTCAGTGTGAGCCCTTCAATTTTTCCTTTTTCTCTAACTTGTTTGAGCTATTGATTTTCACTTAAAATTCTAGATTCAGCTTGTTGTATTCTTCATGAGAAACTGCTGGAGTTTGATGAGGATTGTATTGAAATTATAGTTCAATTTGTAAGGAATTGACATCGTAACATTACTGAGTATTCTAAACCATGAACATGGTAAAACACATATTTAGGTCATTGATGTAATTTATCACACTTTTTGAATTGTTCACATCCTCGTTTTACACATATTTTCTTGTGTACTCTGTTGGATTTAACTACAAATGATCACGTTGTCTACAAATAAATACAATTTTACTTCCTCATTCCCTATTTGGATGATTTCATCTTTTCTTGCCTGATTTCACTGTAAGACCCTCCAATAAAATGTTGAATAGAATTGGAAAGGGTAGCCATATTTTTCATTTTCCTATTCTTAGGGGGAAAACATTCAGTTTCTTGCCAATTAAGTTTGATGTTAGATGCAGGGTTTTTTTTTTTTTTTTTGCCTGGGCAGACACCAGGAACTGAGCCTATATCTCCATCATCGCAGGTGAAAATACTGCTGTTTTTTCACCATAGCACAGCCCAACTGCAGATTCGTTGCAGATACTCTTTATTAACTTATGAAAGTTTTATTATATTCCTAGTTTGCTGAAAATGGATTCATATTAAATGGAAAATGAGTGTCCTTGAATGCTTTTTCTTTATCAATTGATATGATCACCTTACTTTCCTTTGTTAGCTTTTTGTTTTTCATTGATGTGGTGGATAGTTTGATTTCTAAATACTGAACCAGTTTTGTATCACTGGAAAAAGCCACACTTGTGGTGATTATATATATATATATATATAGAGAGAGAGAGAGACAGAGAGACAGAGAGACAGAGAGAGAGACAGAGAGAGACAGAGAGAGAGAGAGAGAGAGAGAGAGCTAGGTTTGACTTGTTAAATCTTGTTGAGGCTTTTGCACCTATGCCAATAAAGGATATAGCTCCATCATTTTCTTTATTTTTACTGTTTTGCTCAAGTTTTGGTATGAGGTAATGATGGCCTCATAAAATGATTTGAAAAGTGTTTCATTTTCTTTTATTTTTTGAATGAGATTACATAAATTTTTATTATTTCTTCCTTCAGTGTTTGGTAGAATTTAATAATGAAACCATCTGTGCCTAGAGTTTTCTCTTCTGGAAGGTATTTAGATACAATTCAATTTATTTAATTGATGAAGGCTATTCATTTTATTTATCTCTCCTTACATGAGTTTTAGTCGCTTGTGCCTCATAAAGAAATGGTTCATTTCATCTACCTTGTCAAATTGATGGGCATAGAGTTAATTATACTTTTTTCCCTATTATCTTTTTAATGTCTCAGGGAAGAGTAGTGATGATTTTCTCTATTTTCCTGCTTTAAATCCCATCAATTTCTCCTCTTTTCTTTATTATTTCTCACTTCTGCTTGCCTCAACTTTGATTTGCAATTCATTCTCTTATTTCTTCAACTGACAGCTTAGGTAACTAATTTTGGATCTTTTTTTCTACTATCAGCATTTACTTCTATAAAATTTTCTCAAAGGATTGTTTTAGATCCATCATAGCAAATTCAATATGCTGCATTTTCATTTACATTTAGTAAAAATATTTTTTATTTACTTTGAGACTTCCCCTTTGATTCCTGGATTATTTGTAAGTATAAAGATTAACTTCAAGGTGCTTGGGAATTCTCTAGATATATTTCTACTATTAATTTCTAATTTAATTTCACTGAGCCCGGAAAATATATTTTATATGATTTCAATTTTTTTTATATTTAGGGGTGTTTCACAATTCAGAATATGGTCAATCTTGTTTATTATTCCAAGGGAGCTTGAGCATACTGCTGTAATTCATATCATAGTTCTCTTCTTTTCTCTGGTTACCTTCAAAATATTTTTTCCTTTTAATTTTAACAATTTGAATGTGAGGTATCTGAAATCATATATGCATAAGTTTCAAATTGCTCTAAAGATGCCTGTGCTTAGGTGATTTCTGGAGTGATGGTTATGCTGTTCTCAATGATCTTACTTTGGTCCACAGCTTTCAACCTTCCGTGCATGAACACTGAGAGGTTTCTTCTCCACTCTAGTTCTCTTCCCCATTATGTAGACTGTTGTTATTTGTTTCTAAATGCTTGGTAGGCTCTAACGGTTAGAGAGTTCTTTGTATCCTGGTATAGTCTGAGTCTTATTTAATGCTTATATGCCAGGTTAGGGTTTGAGATGTGTACAAATCTTTGTGTGGGTTTTTTTCATTTGTTTTGGGTAAATGCAGGAGTGGAATATTCAGGTCTTATTGTAGGTGTATACTCAACTTTGGAAGAAATTGCCAAACTGTTTTCTAAATTGATTACATCATTTTACATGTATGAGGGTTTCAATTGCTCCATACACTTCCCAACAACCTAGTGATGCTGGACAGCCCCTGGAGTTCTTGGCAAAATCAAAAACTCAACCAAGGGCTGGCACCTTGAGGATTCTTGACTCAGTCACAAAAAAGAATTTAAGGAATAACTGATGTGTATAGCCAAGTAGTTTAATAAGCTTGATAGCATAGAGCCCTGAGAGTTCTCAGCTGGATGCTGAGAGTCCTAGCAATTCTTGGCTGCATGCCAGAGAGTCCTGGGAATTATCTACAGGATGCCTCAGGAATTCTTGGTGAAGTTGAGACCTCAACAAGAGTCTGATGCCATAAAGTTTCTTGACTCAGCCACAGGAAAGAATTCAGGGACTAGTCACTGTGTACAGCCAAAGAAACCAAAGACTAGCCAGTGTATACAGCTCAAAACTTTAATGTATAGCAAAAGCACACATTCAAAGGGAAATAAATGCTGGCATTCTCCAAAGGAGGAGACGCATTCTGATATTGGGATCCTTGCATTATAAGGACTTGAAGTGACCATTCCCCCTCTGGCTATGCTAATAAAAGATTGATGAACTGCACTTTTCATTGGTTCTTTTCAGGTGTCAACCTGAGTGAGGGCTAGGTGTGAAAGGGTTAGGTAGGTGTGTTTGTGCCAAAAGGAATATTTTATCATGGGTCTTATGGCTACTTCCCACTCCCTCATCCCCTATCTAACTTTCCTCAATGGCATTGTGCTGCTTTTCAATTTTGGCAATTCTATTTAGTGTGTAGTTGTATGTCACTCTCATTTTAATTACTTCCCCTAATGATGAATGTCAAACATTTTTATATGATTATTTACTAATTATTAATGTATCTCTTGATGTGTCCGTTCAAAATTTTTTGACTAATTTTCCGTGGTGAAGAATTGCTGTCATAGAGAAAAGAATTTACCAGAGCCTTATATGAACTAGGAAAAGGGAAAGAAGCTAACTCCAATCCCTTTCAATCTTCCTGTATCACTAAGTGGAGGTAAAACATAGCTGAAAAACAGTAAAAGGTCACAGCCATGTGACAGGACCACAAAAAGATGGACATTTAATCATAAGATTATAGAATGTTTTCTTTCTTTTTGCACCTTATCATAAAACCAATGGGGTTTCAACAAAATAAATTGGATTTAAACAAAAAGGGCTTCATGTCTCATTCTAAGAAGGAGTTCTCAAGATAAATCAAAGACAGTAATCTAAAACTCAATAGGAAAGGCATTAGAGGAAACTGAAGTATCTGACACATACAACTATAACAAACATTAAACACAGCCTAACTTCTAGCTACATTTACTTAAAAGTTCCTAGAAAAGACTAATTACCTCAGTTCCCATTATCTGATCATCATGTATGGTGCGCTGGTTTGAAACTTTTGTGTACCCCAGAAAAGCCATGTTCTTTATTCCTGATTCAATACTGTTGGGTAAGATCTTTTTGATTAAGTTTTTTCAAGGAGATGTGTCCTAAAAAATTGTGGGTGGAACAATTTGATTAAGTGGTTTCCATGGAGATATGTCTCTACCAATTCAATGTGGGTCACTTATTGGAGTCCTTTAAAAGGGAGCCATTTTGGAAAAAGCTCTGTGGCTGACACAGAAACCATTGGAGATGCAGAAAGAAAAGGCCCTGGAGGAAGCTGCTTGAAAACAGAAGCCAAAGGACTGCAGATGCCAGCCACATGCCTTCCCAGAATGGCCTTTCTTGAGTAAAGGTATCTTTCCCTGGATGCTTCATTTTGGACCTTTCTATGACCTTAGAACTGTAAGCTTGTAACCTAATAAATCCCCTTCATGAAAGGCAACCCATTTCTCATATATTGTATTTCCAGCAGCATTAACAAACTAAAACATACAGCTTTCAAAAAAATACAAGGAATGTTAAAAAATTAGGAAAAATACAAGTCTGAGGAGACAAATCAAACATTGGAACCATACTAAGGTATGACACACATCTTGGAATTACCAGGTGGAGAATATAAAATAACTATGATTGAGATATTAAGAGTTCTTAAGGAAAAGGTGACAACATGTAAGAATACATAAGTAATATAAGCAGAGAAAATGTAATATGGAAGTATCAGAAGGAAATGTGCTAAACCAAAAACACTGTAACTGTTGAGAGACAAAGTAGGAAACCATATATAAATAAATGGTCAATCCACCAAGGAGAAATAATAATCATAAATATTTTTAAAAATTTTTATTGGGAAACTTAGGATATATACAAAAAAGTGATGAATTTCAAAGTATATTTTAACAAGCAGTATTAGAACAAATTTCAAAGTATAGTTTGGGTTACAGTTCCACCATTTCAGGTATTTCCTTCTAACTAATCAAAGACACTGGAAACTAAAAAGAAATATCAATATAATGATTCAGTATTCATACTCATTTTTTGAATCCTATCTTCTCTGATATAACTCTTTCTTTTCCTTTGATCCTTCTCCCACTTTTTAAGGGTATGTGGGCGATGGCCATTCTAAATTATTCATGTTGAAAAAGGGCATCTAAATTATGGGATAGGAGGATGCAACTGGTTGATGCTCTTGCAGAAACTGGTAATTCTGAGTTTTACGGCTTATCTGGCCTAGGAACAATCTGAAGGTTATAGATTTCTGAAAAATAAACTTAGTGAGTGAAACTTTTAAAGAATCTCAGGTAGACCTCTGGGTAATCTTTAGGGTTTACAGGAATACAGTTGCTTGGGGCTTGGCAAACCATGGCAATTAGCAGTATCTAGCTGAAGTTTGCAAAAGAGTAACCTCCATAATAGCTACTCAATGCTACTTGAAATCTCTTAGCCAGTGATACCTTTTTTTTTTACATTTCTTTTCCCCCATTTGCTCAGATAAGCAACAATCATAAATATTTATGCACCTAACCACAGTGTTACAAAATAAATGAAACATTGGAAAACCTGAAGGGAGAAATAGGCACAATTGCAATAATAGTTGGAGATGTCAATCCACCACTCTCATTAAGATAGAACATCTCAACAGGAAGGAAACAGAAAACTCGGATAATATGATTAATTAACTGGATCTAACAGATATATACGGAACATTGTACCCCAAAGCAGCAGGTATACATCTCAAGTGCACATGCATCATTCTCTTGGGGTGACAACATGTTGCATCACAAAACAAGTCTCAATAAATTTTAAAAGATTGAATTCATAAAAAACATTTTCTCTGACAAAATGGAACAAAGCTAAACATCAGTAACAGCCAGAGAACTGAGAAATCCAGAAATATATGGAAATTAGATACATAGGTATAAAAAAAATCAATGGGTCAAAGACAAAATTGCAAGTGAAATAATATCTTGAGATGAATGAAAATGAGAACACATATGAAAACTCAAGAGATGCAGTGAAGGCAGTGCTGAAAAGGAATATACAGTTTTAAATGCTTACAATAAATAAGATGAAAGTGCTCAAATCAATGATCTAACTGCACACCTGCAGAAGCTAGAAAAATAACAGCAAACTATCTACAGTCCAAAAAGAAGGAAATAAATAACAAATATTAGAGCAGAAATAAGTGGAATAGAGAATAAATTTAAAAAGTTTGATCTTTAAAAATATACTCAAACTGACAAATCTTTAGCTGGACTGACAAAATAAAGAGAGAAGACACAAATATATAAAATCAGAAATGACAGGGGTAGCATTACTATTGAGTCCAGAAGAAACAAAAAGATCGTAAGAGGATACTATCAACAACTGTATTCCAACAAATTAGAAAACCTATAAGAAATGGAAAACTTCCTAGAAACACATGAGTAACATACATTAGCTCTTTGAAGAAATAGAATAACAGACCAATTACAAGAGATTGAACAATCATCAGAAACCCGCCAAAAAAGAAAAGCTTAGGACCAGATGCCTTAACAGGTGAATTCTACCAGATATTCCAAAAAGAATTAATATCAATATTGTGCAAATTCTTCCATAAATTTGAAGAGGAGGGAACACTATCCAACTCATTCTATGGTGCAAAATCACCCTAGTACCAAAGCCAGATAAAGATATGAAAAGAAATAAAAATTGCAGATCAATTTCAATTATGAATATAGTCACAAACCTCTTTGAGAAAACACTAGCAAATTGAATCCAATAGCACATTAAAGGAATTATAAATCATGATCAAGTAATTCAGAAAATCAAATAATGTAATAAAGCATATTAACAAAATGAAGGGGTAGCACATGATCATCTCAATTGATGCAGAAAAAGCATTTAAAAAAAGAACAACATCCTTTCTTGATAAAAACACTTAGAGAAATGTTCAGAAATAGAAGGAAACTTCCTTACCATGAAATGGGAATATATGAAAAACATATTGCTAACACCATATTTCATGAATAAATGCTGAAAGCATTCCTTCTATGATCAAGAACAAGACAAAGATGCCCAAGGTCACCTTTGTTATTCAACATAGTACTGGAAGTCCTATCCAGAGCATTTAGGCAAGAAGAAAAAAAAGTCCTACTAATTGTAAAGGAAGAGGTATAATTGCATTATCTACAAATGACATGTTCCTCTATATAGAAAGTCCTGAAAAAATTCCCACAAAACTACTAGAGCTAATAAATGAATTCAGCAGTGGTGGGTTACAAGATCAACATGCAAACATCAGTAATGTTTTGACACACTAGTAATGAGAAATCTGAGGAGGGAATCAAAAAAAGCATACCATTCACAATAGCAACCAAAAAGAATCAAATAGTGAGAACACATTTAGCAAGACTGTAAAGGACTTATACATGGCAAACTGCAAAACTTTTTAAAAGAAACCAAGGGAATATTTATATAAAAGTAAAGTTATTCCATGCTCATGAATTGGAAAACTAGATATTATCAAGATGTCAATCTACCCAAAGTGATTTATAGATTCAGTGCTATTCCAATCAAGATTTCAACAGACTACATTGTAGAAATGGAAAAGCCAATCATTCAATTTATCTGTAAGGGTGAAGGGCCCTGAATAACAACAGCAACAACAACAAAAAAATCTTGAAAAAGAAGAATAAAGATAGAGGGCTCACACTTTTTAACTTTAAAGCTTATAACAAAGCTACAGTTGTGTAAACAACATGGTACTGGCAAAAGGATAGATTTATAGACACATGGAATCCAATTGAATGTTCAAAATAGACCTTCACATCTATAATCATTTTTGACAAGGCCACCATATTCACTGAATTGGGAAAGAATAACCTCTTGCATAAATGATGCTGGGAGAACTGGATATCAATATCCAGAAGAATGAAGAAGGACAACCATCTCATATCATATGCAAAAATTAACTCAGAATGCATCAAAGATCTAATTATAAGAACCAGGACCATAAAAATCCCTAGAAGAAAATGTAGGGAAGCAGTTTGAGAGCTTGTTTTAGGCAATGGTTTCTTAGGCTTTCCTTTGAAAGAACAAGCAATAACAGAAAAGATAGATAAATCAGACATCATCAAAATTAAAAATGTTTGGCAGGCCACAGTAGCTCAGCAAGCAGAGTTCTTGCCTGTCATAACGGAGACCGAGGTTCAATTCCCAGTGCCTGCCCATATGAAAAAAAAAAAAGAAAATTAAAAATGTCTGCATCTCAAAGAACTTTATTATGAAAGTGAAAATTCAACCTACTCAAAGGGAAAAAATAATTGAAAACCACATATCTGATAATATCCAGAATATATAAAGAAATCCTACAACTCAGTAGTAGTAAGATAATCAACACAATTTTTTAAATGGGCAAAAAAGTTGAATAGCTATATCTCCAAAGAAAATATACAAATAGCTAAAGGGCACATGAAAAGATGCTCAGTATCACTAGCCATTAAGGAAATGAAGTCAAAACCACAATGAGATATCATTTCATACCCACCAGAATGGCTACTATAAGTAAAGTGGAAAATCACAAGTGCTAGAGAAGATGTGGAGATATGGGAACACTCATTGATTGCTTATGGCATTGTAAAACAGTGCAGTTTTAGAGACAGTTTGGCAGCTCCTCAGAAAGCTAGGTAAGGAATTAGCATATGAACCATCAATACCACTATTACATAGATATCCAAAATAATAGAGAAAAAGGACACAAACAGATATTCACACACCTATGTTCATAGCAGCATTATCCACAATTGCCAAAAGATGGAAGTAATTCAAGTGTCCATCAATTGATGAATGGATAAACAAAATTTGGTATATTCATGAAATATTATTCAGCATTAATAAGGAATGGATTTCTGATTCATACAATATGGATGAACCTTGAAGACAAATTTTGAGTGAAATAAATCAGACACAAAGGGACAAATATTGTATGATCTCACTGATACAAAGAACTAGAACAAGAAACTCATAGAATCAGGATCTAGAATATGTGTTGCCATGGGCTAAGTTGAGGGTAGAGAATGGGGAGTTATCTCTTAAATTGTACAGAATTTCTATTTGTGTTCATTGTATAGTTTTGGGATGGACTAGGATGATAGCACAATATTGTTAATGTAATTAACAGCACTGAATTATATATCTGAATGTGGTTAAAAGGGCAAATTTTGTCTCATATATATGTTACTAGAATAGAAATATGAAGATAAAACATAGGTCTGTATAACACAGTGAACCCTATTGTAAACTATGTGTTATAGTTTATAGTTCAAGGATAAAAATGCTCATTCATGAATTATAACAAATGTGCAGATTTCAGAACAAGGAAAATTGCCCAGAATACAGAGCACATTTAATCCTTAATGCATTTGTACCTAACAATAGATTGTCAAAATAAGAGGAAAAACTAACAGAACTACAAGAAGAAATAGAAAAACCCAATATTATTACTGAAGTACTCAATACTTCTCTTTCAGTAATTGACAGAGTCAGCAGATAGAAAATTCATAAAGATGTTATTGAACTAAACAGTACCATCAATCTAATGGATCTAATTGACATGTATAGAATACTTCATCCAATTATAGCAGAGTAGATAGTCTTTCCAAGTTCATATGGGACATTAATCAAGGTAAACCACATTCTTGACCACATGGCACACCTTAAGAAATGGAGAAGAATAGAAATCATATAGGTATACTCTCAGACCACAGTGGAATTAATCTACAAATCAATAACAGAGAGATGGAAAATTCAAAAATAATTGGAGATTAAACAACACCTTTCTAAACATCATGAGTCAAAGAAGACTCTAGATATATTTTTAGAAGGTTTGAACTAAATGAAACTGCAACTTAGTAAAACTTGTGTGATGCAGGAAAAGCAGTGTTTAGAGGAATATGTAGAATTGAATGTATATATTAGAAAAGAAGATCTAAAATCAATCATCTAAACTTCTACTTTAGGAAATCAAAGGTAGAAGAGCATCTAAAACCTAAGGCAAGCAGTAGAAAATAAATAGAATAAGAGTAGAAATCAATGAAATTGAAAACACTAAAGCAAAAGAGAAATGCAATAAAAGAAAAAACTTGTTCTTTGAAAAGATTGGTAAAATTTATGAATGTCCAGCCAGGTTAATTAACAAAAAAAGAGAAGATAGAAAATACTGACATCAGAAATTAAACAGAATTTAATGTCTCATGGGCATAAACGTATAGTAAAGGAAAATTATGGATAACCTAAACCCCTGAATTTAATAACTTAAATGATTAGGAAAAATTCCTAGAAAGAACACTAAATATCAAAATTCATAGAAGTAAATAATCTTAATATACATAGGCCTATTAAATAACTCAAATCAATAATTAATAACCTTCCCAAAATAGAAAATAACAGGCTCAGATGGTTTCACTGGTGAATTCTACCAAACACTTCAGGAAGAATTGATGTCAATTCTACACAATTTCTTTGAGAAAATAAAAGTGTAGGGAACACTTAAGTCATTCTGTGAGGCTAGCATTATCCTAATGCCAAAACAATACAAAACCATTATAAGAAGGAAAACTATAGACCAATATCTCTCATGAGAATAGAGGCAAAGATCCTTAACAAGTATTAGCAAATAGAATCCATGATGTATAAAATAAATTATTCACCATGACAAAGTGGGATTTACTCCAGATATTCAAAGCTGTGTTACCATTTGAAAATCAACTAATGTAATCTATCACATCACAGGCTAAAAAATAGCATGATCATATCAATATTTGCAGAAAACCATTTTACAAAACTCAAACAACACTCATGGTGAACTTTCAGCAAACTAGTAACAGTGAGAGACTTCTTCAATTTTATAAAGAACATATTTTAAAACCCTACAGTTTACATCATATTTAATGTTGACAAACTGGCTTATTTTCCCTAAGACAGGGAAAAAGGCAAGAATGTCTCATTTCAACATTCATATTCAACATTGTTTGGATGAGTCAGCTAGACAGTAAAACATGGAATGGAGAAAAAGTTATAGAAAAATTGGGGAAGTAAAAAATAAACTGTCTTTGCTTGAAGATTACATGATTATCTATAAGGAAAATACCAAATAATCAACAAATATCATGAAACTAATAAGTCATTTTTGTGAGGTTTCAGAATACAAGAATGAAATACAAGTGTCTATTGTTTTCCTACATATCAGAATTGAATTATTGTAATTTTGAATTAAAAATTGCAATGCCAGTTACAGTAGAATAAAATAAAATACTCAGGGATAAATCTAACAAAATATGTACAGAATCTATATGTGGAGCACTACAAAATTCTGAAGACAGGAATAAAACATGATCTTTATAAGTGAAGAAATATTCCATGGTCATTATTTGAAACAATATTGTTAAGTGGTATATTTTCTGCATGATTTATATATTCAGCACAATCTCAATCAAGCTCTGAGGAAGCTATATTGGTGGATATCAATAAGTTCTTCTTCAGTATATTGCATATTTTGATGCCACAGGACATGAAATAATTTTCTTAATTTTATTATCACAATATTCAGTGTTAGTGTATATAGATATAATTGCTTTTTGTACATTGTTATGCTACAATACTGAACTTGCTTATTAGTTCTACTTTATGGATTCATTATGATTTTCTATACACAAGGCCATGCCATCTGCAAATGCAGATAGTATAATTTGTACTTTCCAATCTTGATGGCTTTTATTTATTTTTCTTGCATAATTACCCTGACATGATCGTCCAGTACCATTATTGAATAGAATTTGCAAAAACAAACATCCTTGTCTTGTGCTTGATTTAAATGGGAAATAATTCAACCATCACCATTAAGTATGATGCTATCTGTAGATTTTCCTTAAATGTCTTTAATTAAGAGAGACACCTTCTAGTCTTCATTTGTTGAGTGTTTATATTATGGAAATGTTTTGGTTCTTTTTCAAATGTATTTTTATGTGTCTGTTGGGAAGATCACAATGTTTTTGTGTTTTTCTTTGTATGCTGTGTGGTGGGGGTCACATTTCATTCTTTTTCCATGTGAGTATCTGTTACTGCAGCATGATTTGTTGAATTTTGGGATTGGGGGGGTGGGAATGTACAGGCCAGGAAATGAACCCAGGTCTCTTGCATGGCAGATGAGAATTCTACCACTGAACTACCCTTGCACCCCTGGTTTTTGTGTTTTATTTTAGCAATATGACATTTTCCATATATTGATTTATGAATGCTAAGCTGAATTTGAGTGCCTGGGATAAATCCCATTATTCATGAACATAATCCATTTTATGGTTTTCAGCATTCAGTTTGCTAGCACTTTGTTGAGGATGTTAGCATCTATATTCATAAGAGATGTTACTTTTTTTCTTTCTTTTGATGTGTCCAGTTTTGGTATCAGGGTAATTTGGCCTCAAAACACCTGAGAAATGTACCATCTTATTCTATTTTTGGAGGTATTTCTAAGTATATATACTTATTCTGTTTAAATATGTGTAGTGTTTACCAATGAAATCATCTGGCCCTGGGATTTTATTTGTGAGAAGTTTTAAATTTCTAATTCAATCTCTTTATCCCCTAGTTTGTGTCCTTCTGCAAATGTGTCCATTTTTTCTGTGTCATTGTTGGGGATTCACTCATATCCCCCCAAAAGACATCTTCAAGTACTAACCCCTGGTCCTGTAAATGGGCTATTTGTAAATAAAACCTTTTGAGATGGTATTATTAGTTAAGATGCAGACTCACTTGCTAATTGGATCTTCAACAATCCTATTTAGATGGGGCCAAACTATGCAGAGGAAATTAGATACAGAAGTTGAAGCAAGAAACCAGTAGAAGACAGAAGTTAGTAGAAGCCAGAGAAAGATTGCCAAGTGACAGAAGATTGCCATCACAATGTTACATACTTTGGAGTAAGCAATCCCTGCTAATACTTTGATTATGGATTCTAGCCTCCAAAACTATGAGACAGTAAATTCCTGCTGTTTAAGCCAACCATCTATGTGGTATTTTAGTCATAAAAGCCCTGGGAAACTAAGACAATTTTCTAATTTGTTGACATACTATTGTTCATAACATTCCCTTATGATTATTTTTATTTCAGTTATATTTGTAGTGAGACCCTCTATTAAACCTGATTTTAGTAATTTATGTCACTTCCTCCCACTGTATCTCTCTGTTTTTTTTTCAGTCTAGCTAAATTTTTCAAGTTTGTTGGACTTTCAAGGAGTCAACTATTCCTTTTGCCATTTTTCTCTACTTTTTTCTATTCTCTGCTTCATTTATTTCAATTTTAGACTTTATTTTTTTCCTTCCTTCTGATTGCTTTGGCTTTGTCATTATTTTCTATTTTCTTGAGGTGGATGGTTAGGCTATTCATTGGAGATCTGTATTCTATTGAGTATTTACAACTACATATTTTCTTTTACTTCTGTTTTAGCATCATCCTTTAAGTTTTGGTATGCTGTGTTTTATTTCACTCATCTCAAAATATTGTCCAACCTCCCTTGTGACTTTTTATTTGACACATCTGTTATTTGTGAGTGTGTTGTTATACCCACATATTTGTCATTTTCCCAAATTTATTTCTTATTTGCCTCCATTTTCACTTCATTTTGGTCATAGGCATATTTTTTAATGTTTTTTGTCTTTTAAAATTTATTGAGACTTATTTTATGGCCTAACATACAGTATATACTGAGAAATGTTCTCTATGCACTTGAGAATAATGAGAATTTTGCTTTTCTTGGGTGGAGCATTTTATACAGAGATTTTCTACAGCTTCAGCCATCCTGTTAGTAAGGTCTTCCCAAGGCAAATGCATTGTGCAGGGTTTTCCCTGTGTTTCTGAGACTCCGTGTTGTCCTGGGCTTTTCTTTTTCTTATAGTGTATTTTTTATTAAAATATATTATGTATTCACATACCATATAATCATCCAAATTGTACAATCAGTGGTTCACAGTATCATTATATAGATGTGCATTCATCATCACAATTGATCTTTGAACATTTTCATTACTCAAAATAACAATAAAAATAAAAATAAAAGTTAAAAACCCACCCAAAGCACCCCACACCCCTAACCCCTTATCTTATATTTATTTTTTGACTTTTGTTCCTACTAATCTGTCCATACCCTGGTTAAAGGGAGTGTCAGTCACAGGATTTCCACAATCACATGGTCACTTAAAAGCCTATAGCTATTCAATCATTTTCAAGAATCAAGGTTATTGAATTATAGTTCAACAGTTTCAGATATTTTCCTGTAGCTACTCCAATACATGAAAAACTGAAAAGGGATATCTATATACTGCATAAGAATAACCTCCAGAATTACTTCTCAACTCTATTTAAAATCTCTCAGCCAGTGAAATTAATTTTGTTTCATTTCTCTTCCCCTTTTTGGTCAAGAAGGCTTACTCATTCCCATATTGCCAGGCCCAGGCTCATCTCCAGGATTTCTGTCCCATGTTACCAGTGCGATTCATACCCCTGGGAGTCATGTCCCATGTTAGGGGGAGGGCAGTGAGTTCACCTACTGATTTGGCTTAGATAGAAAGAGGCCACATCTGAGCAACAAAAGAGACTCTTGTGGTGGTGGGGTGGACTCTTAGGCATAATCATAAGTAAACTTCACTTTTTCTCTACAGGAATAAGTTTCATAAGGGCAAGACTCAAGTTCAAGGGTTTGGTCCATCAAATTTCCGTAGGCACTTGCATGTTAGTTGTCTTGGAATTCCCCTGTTTACAGTAATTTGATTGTCACTTCTGTTTCCCAGAAGGCAGACCTCCTTCCCCTAGGCATTTGAAGGTGGCAGGCTTTTGCCCTCAATTCTTCACCTCCAGAGTTTCTTACACTCTGTTGTCTCAGTGTGCTTTTTCCTGGAAGGCAATTTCTAGGAAGAGAAGCCTGTAGAAGATGACGTTCTCAAGTCAATCTTACCCACTGAAAACAGGGCTAGGGATCCATGAAGGATGTATAGATGGTTAGAATGTGCCCTAGGGAGGGGAGCAAAGTTGAGCTTTCATGGTCTGTGAACCAAATTCAGCCTTTCAACTAACTGTCTTCTGCAGCCCTCAGGAAGCATAACATCTTTAATTCTCCTCAACTGCAGCCTCTGTCTGGGGTGGACTGAAAGAATGTCTGCCCTCAGAATTTATACCCAAGCTGTCTGAAGTTGCTAATTAAAAGCTGTGATCAGTGATCAGCCATGCTTCATCTTGGGGAAGAGGATTTTTGCATCCCTTTCTGTCACCAGCAAGCTAACCAGAGGATGGAAACCATGGCAACCTGCTGAGAGTGTGGGGAATGGGCACTGGTAGCCACCACACATAAAGAACAATTTATGGTTCTTTGCCGTAATTTATCAACCTCTTCCTCCTGTTCCTCCATAGATTCTCATATTCTTCTGGCCTCTGGAGTTTCAGAGAGTTGTTTCAAATAGTTCCTGCCTATTTAGTAGTTGTTCTGCTGGAAGGAGACTGGGACCTCCCTCTCCATTATATGTCCATAATCTTCTCTATTATCTCTATTTCCCTGTGTCTGGGTCATATTTTCTTGTTTCTTTGCAGGCATTATAAATTTTGTTGAAATCTGGACGTTTTGCATAACATGCTAACTCTGGAAATCATATTCCCCTTTTCCAAGGTTTGTTATTTTTTGTCTTGTTTTATTACTGATTTTTTTGAATTAATTCTGGAAATAAGTCTTTGCTCAATTTGCTTAGTGGTTTTCTAATGATTGAACCAATATTTTCTTAAAAACCTTTAACCAGTAATTCTTCCACCCTTTCTTTGTACAGGGGACCCGTGTCTATTGGATCACACTATAAGCAGTTCAGTGGTTTGATTTACTCATTTTTTTTCTTGCTTTCACAGAGCCTGTATCCATCCAGAAGTGAGTGTTCAGTGTCTTCGCAGGTCTTTCCTGGGCATACATTTAGCCTTGCACATTTGGCTGGCTTTCTTGATTACTAGAAAAGTTTGAACTTTTCAAAGCCTCCTCTTGACATCTCATTCACACAATCTAACCTTAAAATTTTGCCATCTTCCTTTCTACCTCAACTTTATCACTGCCTCAGAGACCTGTCAGCTTTTCTGCCACACCAGTTGAAGTTTTCTGCCTTAAAGCATGGCAATGATCTGGAAGTGCTCTTAGGTAAAATGGTACAATGACCCAAATATCACTTAGTATATTTCTTGTCTTTAGATATCTGACCTTTCTTCAGTTTCTGCATGCTTTTAGTTACTTTCTATTACATTAAATTAGTTCTATTGATTTTTAAGTATTTTGTCCATATTTTATAATTTTCTGCAGAGTTACTATGAATAAGGTTCTTTGCTATTAACAGAGTTTTTGACTGCCTTATATTTTTATTTCTAAAAAATTTGATATGCATATACTTCAGGTATGTTAGTTGTTTTATAGTCCTTTGTGCTTTATTCCTATCTTTATTCTTTTGTTTCATTGCTTTAAATATTTGCACACACATTATTTTTAAGGTGCATTGTCTGGAAATTGAACCCAGGCCTCCCACATGGAAGGTGAGAATTCTACCACTGAATCATCCATGCACCCTTATTTTTTTATATTAATATTTAGATTTCTTATCAATCTGTTTTTGATTTTTCCCTCTCTTACAGTGCCTTGTTTCATTGTGTGGTTATTATTTGTATTTTAAGATCAAAATTGTTGAAACTTGTGGGAAAGGTAGTGAGTTTTCTGCCTGAAACACTCAAATGACAAATTTCTGATACACTGGGTTTTCAAGGAGAAAAAGAGCTCAATGCTAGCCATGAAGCCAGAGATCAGATGGACTATTAGCTCAAAATTCTGTCTCCCCAAACTGCAGTAATTCTAATGGTTTTATAATATTAAAAGATAGACAGGTTTTAGCATAATGAGCACTTTGGCTGCAGATGATGTAATTAGAGGTGATCTAATTAAATCTTGACTTCTGAGTTACAGAAATAGTCTCAAATATTCACCATCTTTCCTTTTGAACATCTATTGGAGTTAATTGCCCATTACTATATTTATGACAGAACACTGTGTATTTGTTCATTTGCATATGTTTCAGTTAGGGTTAGGGTGGTCTGAATGGAAGAGACAGACAAAATTATAGGAGCTTCAACGAGGTGGGATCTTCTTATTTCTCACCACATAAAAGTGGTTTGGAAAGATAATCCAGAGCTACCATGTAAGTTCACAGTGTCATAAAAATGCCTTCTTTCTTTATTATTGTTTGACCAACCACAGTCTGTGCCTTCCAGGTAGTTTCTTTAGGTATAGCCTTCACATTTGCATTCCAGAAAACAGGAAGGAAGAAGGGGTTATGTTTACTTTATGGATGATCCACATGACATGTGGCCATTGGCCAAACCTGATTTATATGAGCACACCTATCACAAAAGGAAGCTTAGAAATGCAATTTTAATTCTAGGGGGCCAGGTGTTCAGCTAAAATTTGAGATTTTTTGATTAAATAAGATTGGCACATATATTAAGGGGAAAATTACCATCCCTGCCACAATATCTCACCAACACTACTAAATTATAATTTTGTTAGTTGAAAGAACACCTTATTCATCATTTCATATCTCATAGAATGATTTTCCAATGTCTTCCATATAATATGTGCCCAAAAACATTTTGTTGATGATTGGTTGAAGAGTCTTTACAGATTTCAAAGAGCCACTTAAGAGTATTTGCCCTACATAGTATTTTTGTATATCTCAACTTAAAATGGTGAGTTATGAAAATTTGTTATATGCATTGATGCACTATTTTCAGGTCCCTATGTTGATTAGAAGTGATTATAATAGTTTGAGTCAAAATTCAACTTCCAAATGACTCTGAATTACCTACTCAATCTACAAAGATAGAGTCTGAAATCATAATTATTTTAACAAAATAGATTGTGTTATTATATATACATAAAATGGGAGCTTATTTGCTTTTCTTTTCATCAAGAATTTTCATATGTATTTCTGGTGCTATGATGCATTCTCTCCACTGGTGATCTAAATCAACATTCATGGATAACTGCATTTTATAATTGTTTCTATTAGGCACTCCTCAAGGTAATGCTATGAATCTCATAATCAATAATAACCTAATATTCTATAAATAGAAAGTGAAACAGAAATGTAACTGTCTTGGCCAAGATAGCATATAGGCAGTGAATATTCAATAGGCATGAATAAAGAATCAGTTTTAGAGTTTATCAGCAGGGTACAGAGGCTTCAAATTACGACTTGTTAAAACTCTTAGGAATTTTTGAATCTTCATGCATGTTTAAGCAGATAGTTCATTGGTTCTCATTTGGTTCATTGTGAAATTCCTTCTTCATATTAATTTATCCATTTTTGTTGCCTTATTCCTGGGTTCTGAGATCCTACATAATTTCCCAAATTCCTTACGTTCCATCACAGAAGTGTAATCAATAAGTTAGGATTTAAAAATGATTATGATTTTGAATCATTACAGAGCTACTTCTTTTTACTTTCTAGTGTATTAGAGTGGCCAGAGGGAAATATCTGAAGTTTCTGAATTATAATTCAGCTGCCTTGACCTCTGATAATGATTGTATAACTATATAGCCTTTATCTTGAACACTTTTATCCTGTTTTTCAAATTTATAGCCTTATGATCACTAAAGACAATCCCTAAAGCTTATTAATGAAAGGCCCTGAGTCAGTCCAGAACTAACCCACACCAAATCAAAAACTATCATGCTAGACAAAGCTGGATGTAACCAATATTGGCCCACCTGACATGCACAGGGTCTTAAACTTTAAACTATAAGTAACCTATACCTCATTATAATACTAAAAATCCAACCCATCATCATATTAAGGCTGCCATTTTCTCACATAAATTCCATGACTAAGCATGTAACCAGTCTGCACATGCTCAAAAATTAGATCATCTCTAACCTTGTCATCTCAAGGTATTGTGCTCATTATCCTAAAACCTGTTCATTTTTAAAATACTATCAGATATAAATTGGAGTTTAGAAAAACAGATTTGTAGGCCAATAGACTGTCTGATTACCAGCCTAAGAATAATCTCTTTCTCTTTTGAAACCCCAGTGTCTCAGGAATTGGTCATTTGAGTGCATTGAGCAGAGAACCCACCAACTTTGACTGTTAGAAGAAGCTCAACAAGAAGATAAGCAGATCTTTCCTGTCAATGTATTTACATATAGCTTTTAATTTATCAAAAACCAATGGTCTCTGGTCTGTGATTTTCTTAGCAGCCCACTCCATTGGTAATAAGAGTTGGTGACAGGCAAAATCTTATAAATTAATTTCTGTTACATCAAAAATGTAAAACTTTAAATGATATTAATTACAAGCATATTATGAACACACACTGGCAATTGTGATCAAGAAGTATCTTCTATGCTCCAAAAGAAAATGTAAATAAAAAAAGCAATACAAAAAATATGTAGATCAGGAAGAGAAGAAAACATTCAAAGTAATAGACAGGGCTGAACATGCTCAATTGCTAGTGTCCAGGTCCAGATGCAGACAGAGGTAGCTGAAGAGTATTTCTCATGAGGTAAAGTTGGCTAAAAGTCTCCAACCCAAAGTATGAATCCAGAGTGGGATTCATTGCTGCAGACCAAAACATGGAAAAGTTATCCTACTCATGAATGGAGATTGAATTAACTTGCTTTTGAACTTTGCCAATAGTCATAATGCTTCCTAAAGGAATAGATATGGCCACAGACATAAATTTATGTGCAGTGGCTAAGCCAAAATGCCTGCTGGATTGGTATTTGTTCTAGTTTGCTAGCTGTGAGAATGCAATATACCAGAAAGAGAACGGCTTTTAAAAAGGAGAATTTAATAAGTTGCTAGTTTACAGTTCTAAGGCTGAAAAATGTCCCAATTAAAACAGGTCTATAGAATGTCCAATCAAAGGAATCTACGGAAAGATACCTTGGTTCAAGAAGGTCGATGAAGTTCAGGGTTTCTCTCTCAAGTGAGAAGGCACATGGCAAACACAGTCAGGGCTTCTCTCTCAGCTAGAAGGGTACATGGTGAACAAGGCATCATCTGCTAGGTTTCTCTCCTGGTTTTCAGTTTCATGAAGCTCCCCAGGAGGCGTTTTCCTTCTTCATCTCCAAAGGTCACTGGCTCATGGACTCTCTGCTTTGTGATGCTGCAGCATTCTCTGCTCTCTCTGAATCTGTCTCATTCTTCAAAATATTTCCCCTTTTATAAGACTTCAGAAACTAATCAAGACCCACCCAAATGGGTGGAGACACACCTCTACCTAATACACTTTAGCAACCACTTTTGATTAAATCATATCTCCAGGGAGATGACCTAATTACAGTTTCAAACATACAATGCTAAATAGGGATTAGCAGAAGTGGCTGCCTTCACAAAATGGGGTTAGGATTAAAGTATGGCCTTTCTAGGGTACATACATCATTTCAAACCAGCACATTCCACCCTTTGGACCCTAAAAAAGACATATTTTTCCCACATAAAAAATATATTAATTCCATTACAATATCAGAAAACTTTAAAGCATTTCAGTAACAATCAAATGCAATACAAATTAAAATCAGTACAAAGTCTCATCAAAATTAGGTACAAGCATGTTCTGTGCTCAGGCAAATTATCCTCTGTCTCTGGACCTTTGAAAACTCATAACAAGTTACTTGTTGCCAACACACAAAGGAGGAACAGTCATGGGATGCATATATGCATTTCCATAGGGAGGAGGGAACACAGGGGTCACTGGACCCATATAGTTTCGAAAACCCACAGGGCAAAGTTCATTAGATTTCAAAGTCTGAGAGTTATTTATCTTCAGGGCTTTAAAAGCGGCAGTCCCACCCTTTCCAAGGGCCTATGCAGAGGCCTGCCTCTCACCAAATGCAACCTTGTAGGACATTGGGGAGACCACCTTTTTCTCAGCTCCACCCTTTCCAAGTATTGGGGCTGCACCTGGGCTCTCTACCATCTCCAGGGTACACACTCAACCCCACCATGTGGTGGCAGCCAGGCTCTCCCTAAACCCCAAGGAATGTTCTTCACCCTTTCCAAGTCCAGAGGAGGCATGACTCTTCCACTGCAATGAGGTGGAAGGCCCATCTTTTGCTTTCAGGGCAAACTCACCCTCTTCATGGGCTTGGGTGGGTCCACTCTCCTGGCCTGAGGCTTCTTAACTTCAGACCCTGGCCTCCATGGTTTTGCCTCTGAAGTTATTTTTCCTCCAATATGTCCCTTCTCTGAACCCCACAGTACAAACTGGCAGTGGCTCTGTTTATACAGGTTCCACAGCACTCTTGTTGGCTTTCTATGCGGTAGCCTTGGATCATGCCCATCAGACATAAGGAGTTCCCACAAATGCCTCCTGGATAACTCCATGTCCAATCCTGGCTTTCTCTGAATTGGCTGACTGGTTTCAAATTTGGCCAAGTCCTCATGTGGGGCATGGTTCTATGGGGTCTCCCTTCCAGGAAGCCTGAAATCCTCCAGAACATCAACTTCTGGTTTCTTTGTACCAAGAATTCAGTTCTCAGCTTAACTTTTTCCTGTTGCATTTCACTGTAAGCTGTGAGGAGAAAGCAGGCTGCACTTTCCACATTTAATTTGGAGATCTCTTTTACTAAATATCCAAGTTCATGGCTTTTAAAATCTGCCTTCCAGCCAAAGCCACCAGTCAATGTTGCCAGATTATCTGCTGTATTAGTTAGGGTTCTCTAGGGAAACAGAATCAACAGGAAACACTTGTAAACATAAAATTTATAAAAGTGTCTCATGTAACCATGGGAACGCAGAGTCCAAAATCCACAGGGCAGGCTGTGAAGCCAATGATTCCAATGGAGGGACTGGATGAACTCCATAGGATAGGCTCGCTGGCTGAAATAGGAAGAAACCTGTCTCTTCTGAATCCGACTTAAAAGGCTTCCAGCGATTAAATTAAGCATTACTCATTGCAGAAGACACTCTCCTTTGGCTGATTACAAATGGAATCAGGTGTGGATGCAGCTGACATGGTCATAATTTAATTCTATGAAATATCCTCATCGCAACAGACAGGCCAGCACTTGCCGAACCAGACAAACAGGGACCACCACTTGGCCAAGTTGACACATGAACCTGACCATGATAGTCCACCCCGTGTCAACTTGACAGATATACATATCACCTTAAACCATACCTAATATCTAAATAAAAAACAGTAAAACACGTTTTTTCTTTCACCAAACAATACTCAACTGTCTTGCATATAACTGGAAAAACATTTAATCTCTCCTGAATAGGGTGCAAGTCCTTGGGTAATATTCATTCTTAAACTTGCTATCTTACAACTTAAACAGTATAACATGAACAAAACAGCATTATAGTCCTTGTTTCTGTAACTGATCACGTGGTAATAGTTCATATTTATCACTACGTTCTTCCATTACCCACTCCAAGTTCCCTTTACCCTCAGCAAGCACTTCAGCTGGCCGTGGTTCTTTGCCTGGTGGGGTGACCCAAACCTTCATTCCTGAAGTTTCAGAACCATTGGTAGTCCTGCCTAGATTGGGTTGTTGTAGTTTTCCATTGATTTTAATCACAGGGCATGGTAATACTAAAAGATGCCCTAGGGGATCTCCTATATTCCAAGAAAACCCTTCTTAATCTCCATTGTGTAGTTGCAGTCCAATTTCCTCTTGATAGTCAGGGTCAATCACCCCACATAATCACGTAATCCCCTTCTTGGCTTGTTGATCCAGGGGCATGAGTTGCCCAAAGTGACCAGGTGGCAGTCTTAGATTCCAGTTCAATGGAATCATTGTTGTTTATCCAGGTGGAAGCACTCCCCCTTTTGGAACTAAAACCGTTAGACCAGCAGAGCTCAGGATTGCAGGCACAGAAAGCAAAAAATTTTCCTTGTGGATCACTAAGGGTAATAGTGAGCGGTACCACTCCCATTTCCAGCCCTTGGTTCCTGGACCCATGGATCCTAGCTATGGGAGAAACAGCACCATAAAGAGGATGCTGATTCAGAGGATATACAGCTTCCTGGAGAACATTATGGCAGCCCTTCAAGGTATTGTTACCTAGTTGGCACCATAAATGAGTTTTCAAAAGGCTTTTCCACCATTCTATCAATCCAGTTGCTTCTCGATGATGGGGAGCATGGTGAGACCAGAGAATTCCATGAACATGTGCCCATTCCCCCACTTCATTTGCTGTGAGGTGTGTTCCTTGATCAGAAGCAATGTTGTGTGGAATACCATGATGATGAATAAGGCATTCTGAAAGTCCACAGATGGTAGTTTTGGCAGAAGCATTGCAAGCAGGGAAAACAAATCCATATCCAGAGTATGTGTCTATTCCAGTTAGAACAAATCGCTGCCCCCTCCATGAAGGGAGTGGTCCAATGTAATCAACCTACCACCATGTAGCTGGCTGGTCACCTCTGGGAATGGTGCCATATCAGGGGCTGAGTATGGGTCTCTGCTGCTGGTAGACTGGGCACTCAGCAGTGACTGTAGCCAAGTCAGCCTTGGTGAGTGGAAGTCCATGTTGCTGAGCCCATGCATAACCTCCATCCCTACCACCATGGCCA